>JARQOD010014063.1:0-12054 GCA_033576555.1 Oophaga sylvatica
TCTTGGAAGTCAAAGAAAAATTTTTTTTACATCAAACTTGAAAAGGGAAAATTCCCATCCCCCGAAATTCTTTTTGGGGTTTATTTTAAACCCCAAGGAAATTAGTTGGAGGGAAGCAAAACCCAAAAAATCAATTTTTGGGCCCAAAGCCCAAAAAATAAAAAGGGAGGTACAGGTTTCTGGGTTTGCCAACTTTATAGCTTTTTTGAAATTTTTGAGGAGTGTCACCTTTCACTAAACCCCCCCGGGGGGAAAAGATTTTTGGTTTTTTCCGGGCCCCCCCAACCCCAGGAAGTTTTTTCCCCGCCAAAAATTTAAATTTTCCCACTGCACCTACCCTATACACCCCAACCCGAGCCCCCCTTTAAAATAGGGTGGATGCTTCAGACTGTGTTTTTGGAGCTCCCCCTTTTCTCAAAAAAAGGGGTGAAAAAGTCTTGCACCCCTGGCCTTCTTTTCCCCAGTTTTTTTGGCTGGGGGGGGAAAACCGGGGGGAAAAATGAGGTTGTTGGCCTTATTCCCCCTTTCAAAGAATGGAGCCCCCTTTTCAGGGAGCTGCACAGCAAATAGTCGTCCTGACAAAACCATGTTTTTTTGAGTTTGCAGGTCGGCAAAGTCCTGACCCCTCCCGGGGTCGTGGAATTTTTTCTTAAACCAATTTAATTTTATCATTTTTATAGACCGGGCCCCGGGGGGAAAAAGGTGATGACTCTTTTGGTTTTACTAGGAGACACCCCAAAATTTTCCCCCCTAAGACTTTTTTTCCCCTGACTTAGTTTCCCCTAGGAGAAAATTCATAATAAAGCCCACTTAAGGCATCGGGGGAAAACCATGCGGTTTTTTTTTTGAAAAACCCCCCAAGGGAGTAAGTTTTGTTTTAAAAATGGTGTGTGGATTCGGGAAAGCTGTATATTCCTAAACAGTGGGAAAAAGGTTTTGCAATCATTATTTTTCCCAAAATTTACGGGCTAGGGAATTTAAAGAAAAGGAATTTCTTTTGTTTCTTTTGGGGGCCCCACTTGCGGGAATTTTTTTTTAAAAATTTTGTAACTTCTGGAGGTTGTAAAGATGCAAAACCCCTCGTCCTCACCAAGGGTCGTTACCCCCTTTTCCCCCCCGTCCCCCCGGGGGGACCCATTTCTATGGACTTCATTGGGGATTTACCAACCTTCGGGGGAAAAAAAACCCCCCATTTAGTGGTGGTTGTTTTTAAAACAAAGGCAGTTTTTTTTCCCCCCTTGGTGGTTTTCCCCACTGAAAAAAGACACAGATTTGAGAAAAAAGATGTTTTTGCTTAATGGATTTCCCGGAGGGGGGTTTTTTGGGGGGTGGGGGGAAAAATTTCCCATTTGGGTTTTGGGAAAAAAATTTCTGTGCAGTTTGGGACATTAAAGAAAACCTTTCTTCTGCTTTTCCCCAGAAATGGACAGCCCCAACAACCCCCAAAAAAACCCCTGGAGCATATCCCGCTGCTTTTTTGGGGCCCCCTACGGGTGTTTGGGGTGGTTACTTCCATTAGCTGGTTTGTTAAAAACTTCAGAGTCCCCCCACTAAACAGTCTCCTTTTTACCAATAAGGGGTTTCTTCCTAAATTTACCAGTTTTCCCCCTAAAAAACCCTTTACCAGAAGGGCTGAAAGAATCACGTCTTTACAGAAAAAATAGGGGGTTTTAAAAGGAAAATTTGGAATTGGTCAAAAAAGGTACAAAAACCCGCAGAAAAATTTTTGAAAACCGCACCGCTTTCAAGGTAGGGATTGGTCGGGGTGTAAAACCAAAAATTTTTAAATTAAAGGGTTTCCCTGCAAAAATTGGGGCTAAAAATTTTTCCCTTTAAAAAAAATCAAAAAAATTAAAGGCCTTTGTTTTCTTTTTAACTCCCCCGAACTATGAGAATCCACCCTGCTTTCATGTACCCTACAAAAAACTGCGAACCCAATACTTTTCCCGGACTTCCCCTTTTTCCCCTGCCCCCGGCTAGTCTGGTCAGGAAGAATTTGTGGGGGAAAAGGATTTTGTTTCCCAGGTTGTTAGAAATCATTCCCAATTTTGGGTTTTAAAAAGGGGGGGCTCCCCGTGGAGGACAATCAGGGGGAAATAAATTAAGTTAATGCTCCTCGTTTGCCCCGTCAGTTTATCGAGGTACCCACAAACCCCCGGGCTGAGGGTTTTCCCGGGGGTTGTCCTTAAGGGGGGGGGAATTAAGGTTTAAAGTATTTTTCCTGAAAATCAGTTTGTTCGTCAGCCATTTTACTTTGTCTTGCTGCAGCCTTTTTTGCCCCCGTCAAAAGGGTTTCCAGCTTGCATTTTCCCCCCCTGATTTCCCCTTTTTTTTTTAAAAGGGGCCCCAAAATAGCAATCAGTGCTTCAGAGTTAGCCTGGGGAAAACCCCCGACTTGGGTTGTTTTTCCTTTGGGCCCCCTTTTATCCAGTTTTTCCCACTGAGGAACTCGAAGACTTGTGGGGGGTCTGAAAAACCCCGCTCTTTTAAAAACCCCCCTTTTCATGGGGCTTTGGTAACAGGGGAAAAAGATCCCGAATCTGTATTTTGGGGGGTGATTTTGACTTTATTACTCTGGCCTGTGTTTTTCTGTTTTGTGTCTGCAAAAATGTGTGACTATTTCTGCCAAATTGTATGAAAAAAAAGGGGGCTTTTTTTTTCAAACCCGTGACCCTGTGTTTCATCCACCCCAAAAAGGCATATGAAAAAATACTACATAATTTCGCCCCGGTTGGGGAAGAGGGAGAGGGGCCCCAATAAAAAGGTTGGGTCTATGTGAAGTTTCACAATCGTGATGGTTTTGGGAGCCCCTGCATTGTGGTGTGGTCCACTTGTTTTATCAAAACCAAAGTCAGCCCCAGGCTATAAAAAATTTTATAGCACTTCAGTTCCCCCCTGCCGACAAACTTTTTGGAGATGGAAATGTATTTTCTGAGGACTTGGCCCCCTGTCACACCCCAAAAGTACCAATACGGTGAAAAAAAAAACAGTACCCCTGTGTTTTTTTGGCCCAAAATATCTGCCCCTTCCCCCTAGGAATTAGGGGGATTGTTAAAAGGAAGAGAGAGACACCAGCCCCAAAAATGCAGGGTGAAAAGGGTTCTATCAAAGCAACCGGGTTTCCCAAAAAATCTCACCTTGGGCCCCAGGGTGTCCCCCATCCCCCGCCGCATTTTTGGAGAAAATTTAGGGAAAAAAGGGGCCCCCCAACCCCAAATATTAGTGCATTTACGAAACATACTTTCAGTGGCCAAAAATTTCGATTTTAAAAAAATTTTTTTAAGCTGGTTTTAAAAAAAGTTTTTAAAATTTTTGAGTAATGATTTTGGGGTTTTATTTGGGTAAAGCCATAAGGGTCAAAATTAACAGAAAAAAAAAATTGACATCAGTTTGTTTTTAAAATCTATATTTTAGAGGGTTTTTATTTTTGTTTTTGAAAAAAAAAAATTAAATTTTTTTTTATATTTTAATTTTTTTGGAAACCTGTATATGGGAAAAAAGTGCACTTTTTCTGGGTTTTGCCCCTTTTTCCGGTCTCGTTTAAAATTGAGGGAAAAATGACAATTTCTTTCAATGAATGTGTCTTTTTTTACATATTCATTTTTAACAGGGTTTACTGACACTTTGGGTTAAAAGTAAATTAATTATAGATATTTTTTGATATTTTTCAAAATAAAAAAAAACTATTGTTTGCAGTGGTTTTAAAGGGTTGTCCCTTGAAAAATTTTCTTTTTCCCCAAAAACTGGCCCTTTAAAAAAAAAACACCTAATTCCCTTTTTCAGTGCCGCGCCGTTCCGGGTGTTGGCACTCACTTCCCGTGGCTCAGGTGAGGTTGTTACGTCACTTGAGCGTTATACACGCAGGGTGGCACTTGTGGTTTCACAGACCCATGTGCAACGGGGCCAGGTTACTAGGAGGGGGTGTACCTAAGGGCTACCAGGTGTTATGGAGCTCCTGATGGTGGAATCAGGCTTGGCTGGGGTTTAGCCCCAGGTACCACTCCTAGTCTCAGACAGGGCTGATTCAAAGACTGGTTGTTAGCAGTCCAGATAAAAGGGGGTACTGGATAGGCACATTCAGAAACAGAGGTCTCGGATACGGATTTAATTTTACTGGTCACACATGGATGGGGACAAGGTTAAGGCCCTGGCCGCATAGGACCGGGACTTCAGGTTCAGGACTGGCCACACAAGGACCAAGGACTACAGATTCAGGACACTGGTCACAACAGGACCAAGGGACTTCGCAACACACTAAGAGCCAATCACTCACTAATGATTAACTATGCTGCTTGGCACCCTTCCCTATTGGGGAGGGCGCTTTTTAAAGAACTGTTCCCTATTGATGTGAGCCATTTTTACAAGTGTACTCTATTAAATGCCTCCCAGCCTTGGCTAGGGGTTTTAAACTATGTGTGCACTGCCCCTTTAAGAGCAAGGGTGGCGCATGCACTGGCATGCCGCCAGGAACTGCGGTGCACCACAGCTGGAGACAAGGAGCGTGTCGGTTTTTCCTACATGTAGGGGGGGGGAGAACAAGCAGGGGTGCCTGCAAATAGAGTTGCATGAGCCCTGCACCAATCAGCGCTGGCGTCACTGTTCCTGCCCATGGACAAATCAAACATCAAGAAAAATCAGACATGAGTGCAGCCCTGACTTCCTGTGGATGTTCAAAAGTTGATACGGAAACACACAGCTGGAGACAGGGAGCCGCAGGGCACCATGCGGCATGGCCCATCAAGCCATCTCAGCTTGGCGAAGTGGGGGTAGTACCAGGAACTTGGCATTAGAAAGTTTTCTCTCCAGTTGTGGAGATCAGCTATCCTCCCGGGGGATTCAAGCACCAACTGGGTTCCTCCGCCTGTTGGTGGGTTGCAGAGATTGGAAGAAGCCACTGCCTTGATGCTCTCTTCCCCAGCCACCTAGAAAACCGAAGATACCTTCTCTTAGTTCAACTTCAGCCTGGTCTATAGACAACACGTGCATGAGGGGGATGAGGTTTCTGGGGAGATCTTTGGCACAATTGTCAGGACTGTGTGGGGACAACGCCGCCGCTTCTTTTTCCCTTTGAAGATGCCGCACACAGCGAGTCAGCAACTTGCAGACCTGGTGGAGAGATGGTGACATGCTGACTGCCATATGGTGATCAGACAACTTTGTGACTCGACTGTCACCAACGAAGCACTACACGGAAACTCCAGACTAGAATTTAACACCCGAATTCTCAGCTTGGATGGGCCATGGGGGAAAAACCCGACAGCACAAGGGAAGGTGATCTTCTCCATTACATAGCTCAATATGTAGCTCTTGTTGCTTGGAAAGACTTGGGCGTCTTTTGTTAGGGTTCTTCCTTCCCCCTGACAACACCCCCACTGGATTCTGGAGCTGTTGGAGGGGGAAACTGACACTGATCTTTTGTAGCTTGCAGCACAAACTTTCTCGCCCGAACAGAAAGTTCCACTTGCAAGGGATTTCATCACAGTCATTGGTGGAGTGAAAATATTCTCGCCAAGGGGAGCTTCTCATATTGGCCCAAAGTTTTGGAGTTTTTTTTAGATTTCTCAGGGGCAAAAACTGTCATGATGTTCCACACAACCTCAGCAATACCGCAATCCCCTTTTCACAACTGAGTTTCTGGCTTCTGCTTAGCCAGCCAAATACTGTCCACCTTCATGAAATCTGTACGCGTTGGTTAGGGAAACGGGTGGTCGTTGGAAGAACAGGGCCAGACATGTTTAATTTCCCCCAAGCATCACCACTCTGGGTGCTCCAAAAAGCTGGGAAGAGATGTTGCAAAAATATTTCAAATTCGGCTCATCGAAGACCTTTCGGAAGGCCAACAGGAAGGGGCCTGCGAGGTCCGAGGTGATAAAAGCCTGTTTTTCCATAGGATGTTGAGCCTTGCTAGAGCATCTCCTGCTATGTAGGACATCAGTAATCGCCCCTTTGGCCCGTTGAAGGAAACCCGATAGCCCAAAACCTCATAGTGCCGCGTGCATAGTCTGGGAACACACGGCACTGTTTTCAAATCCCATAGTACCATGGATGATCAGACAGGACAGGTTCTACTCCAGGTGCGTAATTTTTAGGTGGAATAGGCACAGGAGTAGATACTGAAACTTTGGCTAGCAAATGACGTCGGGGTTTTCCCAAATCGGCATTAATGTCTGCAGATGTAACAAATATTTTTCTTGGTTTTTCTCGCTGGCAGTTTAGCACAGTTCCAACACAGCTCCAAGGCGGGAAAGGACTGGGAAATCAACAGAGCCCATGGCCAAGAAAAACTGTTACACGCAGGTGGCACCGTGGTTTCGCAGACCCACTGTGCCATGTCTCTTGAAGAGAAAAATTTGCTTTTCCGAGAGGAGCATTGCGGCTTTAAGTTCCTCACCTCGGCATGTTTGCATGTCAATCTCTGCAAGGGAAACGATATTTTCTTGGATATAAGGTGGAAAAACGTGACACTCCAGTAGATTGGGGCTTGTGGACAACACCTTTAAAAACCTTTGGGTGGCTAAATTTGCAACCTAATAAAATTTCTATAATAAGATGCAGACAGTAAACACAGTTGAAAGGGTAAGATCTTTCAAAAGGAACAAAATGTAACCTAACAACTAACTTTAGCCCCAGATTAGAGAGAAGTTTCAAAAAATAATTGAGTTTTCTTCCCGTCCCCAGGTTCAGCACTGTTTTTTGCCTCTGCTCCATCTTTTTTAAATCAGCTGCAACACTGAGCTCATCTACATCAGCTGACCTACTGAACTCAGTGAGGTTGAAGTGCTGTAGGTGTGACATCACCACTGCAGCCCATCAATAAAAAACTGTGGGAGGAGCAGGGGAAACAGCACTAATTTTGAAAGGGTTAGTAAAACTCAGGTTTTTTTTTTTTTTACTCATCACTGAGATTATTAGTTAGAATTAGTTGAAAGGAATAGCCCTTTAAACTTCTATCTCGATAAGTGATTATTTTGTACATTTTCCTTTTTTTGTTTTAATTTTCAATAAATACATAAACCATTAAAAATAATACATAAATTAGTGACAATCATGCAATAACATAAACCGGTTGTTACTGAAGGTGTTAAAGGCATAACATCAAGAATGGTAATTGCTTCCTTGTTGTTAGACAGTATAAATGAGTGTTTTGTATTGTCCCTTGAAATCCATCAAAAATTTTCTCTATAATTTACTTACTAAAAACTTAGAACACAAACAGTCACCCAACAGTACTGATTTCATGGGACGCGAAACCTATGTCATCGCTTCTTTTTATTTCTAATGTTCCTTTACTTGTATCTATGGCAATAATTCCTGGAACAGAGAGATCTCTGCCAAGCAAGAGCACAGGGGGTGCCAATTAGTAACAGAGATTGATGATATTTGCTGGTTAATTGGTTTACCATATTAGGCTTTGTGATGGCCATGTTGGATGAGAGGAGCAGTTATTCATGGAAACAATCAGCTTTTATGTCCTTTGTCATCTGATTAAAACACTATGCTATGACTTGGTGTATATTTTTGTTAGCTGGAGAGTTGTCCAAAAACCCTGCTGCTTTGGCATTAAAGAAAAAATTGCTTTATGTAAGTAGTATAACAATAGTAAGAAAGTACTTTTTTTCGGATTTTAAGGGGGACTTTTATGTCCCCAAAAAATTTGGGGGAAAATGGAGGTGCGTCTTTTAAACCGAACACTGTTTTACCGAGGGGTCAATGCTATGGACCCAGAAACTGGGGGTGGGTTTCGGGTGGTCCTGCGGTGTGCGATGGTGGTACGGCGGCGAGCAATAGCTCTGCAGCGGCAACCATTTTTTTTTTTCCCGGGTCCGGCTTTTCACTAGCGCATGTGCAGCCGAGATGTCCATCCGCGCCTGCCTCTATGCGATGTCTCCAGGGAAATGGCCGCGGATGTGGGCAGATGGAGATTCGGCACCAAAATCTCGGGAGAGAGATCTCAGCGCCAAAATCTCCTCTGCACTGCGCCGCCCCAGCAGCCATTTTCCTGGGTCCACCGATAGTAAATAGTGCGGCGGCTCTGGGCTTTCACAAAATGTCAGAGGAGCCCCCGCACCACCGAACACCTGCAGCGCCACCCTTGCCCCTCCGCAGCGACCCTGGGACACTGCTCCACTCGGCCTGAACCACCGAACACCTGCAGCGTCGCACATCCCTTTCTCCCAGTCTAGGGTCTGCAGCATCGCCCCACTCCTGCCTCTCCCCAAACTTGGGGTGTGTTTATAATCCAGTGCATCTTATAAACCGCAAAAAACAGTAAGTATTCCTTCCCTGTTCCAATAGCCAAAAAGCGTGAGTGTCCATAATATACAGCACTGGGCAAAAGTTTTGCACGTGTAGAAAAAAGACGCAAAATAAGAATGCTTAAAAAAAATAGGAAAGATGTGTATCTTCGTACCGTGGTTAGCCAGTAGATAGAAAAATTTAGACTTGAGAGTCCTCAGTGGTTGATACCTTTTAATGCTAACTGAAAAGATGGTAACAAAAAATTGCAAGCTTTCGAGACTATCAGGTCTCTTCATCAGGCATAGACTAATACAAAATCTGAAGAATCACATATTTATACACAAAATAGCACAGAAAAAATGCAATAGGTTTGGACAGTGACATGAAGCAGAACTGTCATTATGGCAGAGGGATTAACATAAATATGACTAGTTCATAGATAAGGAGGAGAGAAGGAAGAAAAGTCTGGGATTTTAAACTTATGATGACCTTTGACACTCTTTGTGCTGGGATGAATATATCCCAGAGTTTTATGTCGTTCTACAACAATTAAGGAATTGCCCTCCCTGACCTTTTAGGGTCATCACAAACAATACCAGACCCCAATCAGAGGGTAATAACCTTCACTCCTTTTCTATGAACTAGTCATATTTTTGTTAATCCCTCTGCCATAATGACAGTTTGCTTCATGTCACTTGTCCTACCATTGCATTTTTTCTGTGCTATTTTGTGTATATGTGTAGCCCTGGTGGTAGGCACCGCAGTACCGGAGAGTGTATGGCGAGACAGCGCTTAATGCTCAATATGCATTCACTCTACACACACTAGACACACCTTAGGGTAGTGGAGTATACTCTAGGGAGTGGTCAAAAAGGTATGTGTAGGAGTGATTTTTGTCAGTCGTCTAGTTCCTGTCTTCGGGCAGTAAGGCGGGGAGAGTCTGCGTCTGGATACAGTGAGAGAGTCTGTTCTAGGGGAGGAAGGAGTCTAGATTGCTATCTCATCAGCTTGGAAAGTGGAGTCTGGTATAGGTGTTGGAATACACCTTAGTCTGGTCAGAGCTGTGTCATTCCCTCAGCATACATTGAAGGAAAGAACAAGTTGAAACCCCAGAAAGTCTTCAGCATTCCTGTCTAGAGGACGGTATCAGGTACAGTGACGTGCTCCTGCCTGTGATAATGAGCATCTGTGGCAAACTTGTTTGGGAAAGGGAAAAAGGGAAAAGAAGTGACTGCTCGACCCTTGGCTAGTAAGAGTGCTTATGTTACCAGCGTGGAAAAGGCGAAAGGCAAGTGGATTTATAAGATTTGTGCTTACGGATTGCAGAAAGTCCAGCACGTTGTAACCGGTCACTGGGGACCGAAGAGTCACTGTTGTTTCAGGCACAGAGACAGGAAAACCAGGAATCTACCGGACCCTAGGTCGCGGCAGACAAGCCCTTATAGTCAGTACGTAGCTGGGGTCAGGGGGAGTGAAGACTTTGGAGTTCTGCAGGACCACGTAAGGATTCAGCTCCTTCACAGGAAGGGCCCCCTAACACAAAGCTGATGGGCAGGTACAGCAAGCATTGTGAAGATTAGGGGGAAACTACGCTTCAGGCTGGTTGTCCTCGTTATATTGGAGTTAAAGGAGGCCCCTAACTTGCCCAGCCGCTGCCTCAAAATACACTCTCCGTGGATCAGCCCCCCTGGGACCTGCCTTATCATCTTGAAAGTAAAGGTATGGAAAGACGCTGACGTGTGAGACTGTGTTCTTTAACCGCACTCGATTCACTACTCACATAGACTTTGAGGGACCAGTCCCACCTGTAGGGGACCGACATCTAGCTGCCTCACCATCCCCTCAGAGATCTACAGCAGCGCTGGTAAAAATTACCAGAATACTACAGGTGGCGTCACGAACTGTACATAACCAATCCCCTGTAAATATATCCCCAACATACGCCAGACCGCCGGGGCCACAACCCAGCCACAGCTACCCGTGACAACAATTTCCCCCTAGACTTCTAGGGCTCGGCTCTGAGTCCCATTGCCCTGGTAACCACAATTGTGGTGGCGGGTCGACACAACAAACTTGGGTCACGAACAGGATACGAAACTCGCGAAATTGCGAGCCCCGCGTGCCTAAGGACTTGTTTTTGTAAAAAGGACTGTTTGCCTTTTGGCGCCAAAATCGCCTTTTTTTTCGCCATATTCGCGCCTCAGGCGCTGGGGAAAAAAGGTGGGCGTACCTTCGTGGGCGTTACCCCCTGTGGCGCGAAGAAAATGCCTGCCCTTCAAAATGTACTACAACATGCGGTCCCGCCTACAGCAAAGGGGTCCGCCCCCCTCTTCACCTTCCCTGCGAGGGGGAGGAGACGCAAAACCCACCTCCCGGAGGAGAGGATGTCTCCGCAGAAAGGAAAGAGAAATCTTCTGGAAATGATGGGGCAGGCGGGCAGCCGGGGGGCGCGGAAAGGAAAGGGGGCCCCCTGCCCCCCCCCAAGCTGCCATCAGCATCGGAGACTATGCAATCCTGCACCTGCAACAGGGGTTGTTGGTTAGGAGGAGAACGCCGCCCAAAGATGTTCCAACCCGGCTGGGGGGGATTGAGGACGCCGATGTAACCTGCTGAAGTGGAATTGACGAACACGGGGGCCCCCCCCCAATGAACCCCCCCCATTTCCCAAAAACCGAAAAGTTGCTGCCCAAGGGAAGGAGCAAGGGGTGCCCCCGAAAGTACCCCTTCCCCCTCCCCTGGTGAAGCGGTGGGTGCGGAGGAGGTTGAGGAGGTAACCAATCCCGGAACGCCCCCCGGCCCAAAAGGGGCCCCAGCGGGTTATCGGTCCCGGGAGGGGAAAACCCGGGGGGGGCCTGTCCCTCACTACCAGATGTGGATGGGACGAAATGGCGCCCCGGATGCGTCGCCTACACCCCCCAGTGGGAGCAGAATGGCAGAGTCGTGAGGAGACGAAGAGGCGCCAGCAGGAGGAAAAAGCGGAAATCCAAAGAACGCCAGCGACAGTAGCCGAGCTGATTGCCGACAAGGAGACTGTCCGTCGCGACAAAGGTACCTTACGGGGGAACCGCGGGGGGCGGGGGTGTGTGGTGAGTTCCAGCTCCGGGGGGGTGGGGGTTTATCCGTGAACGGGCTCTAACCCCGCGGTCTTTGTAGCAGGGTGGTGGAATCTCACTTGCCCCAAGGGCCCCCCGGGGGGGGACTTGTGAAAGGGGATATGTCACCCATCGGGCATTGGGAAAGAAGGGGTGGTATGCCCTGAACGTCCCCTCGTCCGCGACCCCGTCCCAGAGCCCGGTACCCTACCCTTCCCCGCGTCCCCGTTTCCCGTCAAGAAGCATCCGGCCGTGCCCCAGCATGCCCCCTGAAAAATCACGCAATAGGACCAAATTTATCGCAATTAGAGCCACCTCCCCCATCGCCAATGCACCCATTAGTCGCAAACCCTGCCGGGTCTATATCCCCTAAACAGTAATTTAGACGCAAAACGGTGTCAGTGGAGAGACGTACCATTGCGCCCCTGGAGGTTCGCACCAGAACTGTTGAACCAAACCCCGATCGCACACATGATTTGCTGGTCTTGGGGGTCAAGGGGTCATTGCATGTTCCCGCCCCGGGGGGGAAAATGAGTGGAAAAAGTATTGCAGAAAATGAATAGATAAGTAAAAAGTGGTTAAAAACCCTTTTCGGATTTTCCACAAGTAGAAAACAGAAAGTTTTTAAATGTTTTTTAAAAAGTTTTGCAAGGTTATTATAATGAATATAATTTCAGTTATAGAATGCCCGCTGGGTAATTGGTAAAAGATAGATGATAATTGA
>JARQOD010014064.1:0-12045 GCA_033576555.1 Oophaga sylvatica
GTAATTAGCAAACCCCAAAAAACGCTGCAGAGCCTTAAGATCCCCTGGCTGATCCCATTCAAGCACTGCTCTCACCTTTTCAGGGTCCATCCGGAAACCGGAGGCTGACACCAAAAAACCCAAAAACTGAAGTTCCTGTACGGCAAAAACACACTTCTCCAGTTTGGCGTATAGTTTATTGTCTCGCAAGATCTGCAACACCTGTCTCACATGCTCCTGGTGAGACACAAGATCTGGCGAGTAAATTAAAATGTCATCCAAATATACGACCACAAACACCCCCACAAGATGACGAAAAATGTCATTAACAAAATGTTGGAATACTGCTGGAGCAGTAGTCAGACCAAAAGGCATATCCAGGTTTTCATAATGTCCCTCCAGCGTGTTAAACGCCGTTTTCCACTCATCTCCCTCTTTTATCCTAATCAGATTATACGCCCCCCTGAGATCCAATTTAGAGAACCATTTGGCGCCAACAATCTGATTGAAGAGATCAGGAATAAGAGGTAGTGGATACGGATCTCGAACAGTAATCCGATTAAGTTCGCGGAAATCCAAGCAAGGGCGTAGGCCTCCATCTTTTTCTTCACAAAGAAGAACCCCGCGGCCACAGGGGAAGATGAAGGTCTAATATGCCCTTTGGCCAGACTTTCCGAAATATAATCTTTCATAGCCTGTCTTTCAGGACCAGAAAGATTATACAACCTAGCTTTAGGCAACTTAGCATCAGGAAGTAGATTAATAGAGCAGTCATAAACGCGATGAGGAGGCAACTCCCGACACCCCTCCTCAGAGAAAACATCCCCAAAATCCTCCAAAAAAGGAAGCAATGTACTAGGCACGACCGCACTGATGACTGTGTTCATGCAGTTGCTTTTGCAAAACTCACCCCATTGGCTTATCTCTCTGGACTGCCAATTAATCACAGGGTTATGTTTAACCAGCCAAGGAAGTCCCAACACAATGGGAGTAGGTAGACCCTCCAACACATAACAAGATAATTGTTCCCTATGTATTGCCCCTACCTGAAGGTCAATGTTATGAACCTCATGAACAAAGCTACCTTGGCTGAGAGGCCTGGCGTCGATGGAGAAAATAGGGATCGGTTTGACCAATACACTCAGATGCATACCTTGAGCCTGAGCAAACTGAGCGTCAACCAGATTAGCCCCAGAACCACTATCCAGAAGAACAGACAATCTCTTCACTCTAGTACCAACCCCCACCTCCACTGGTACAAGGAACTGAGAAGAACCGGCGGATGAAATACATACTCCCAGGTTGTCGTCCACCACACAACCTGGGATTAGCAGTTTTCTCGGCGACTTTTTACTTAACAAGACACGGGATGGACATTCTCCAACAAAATGTCCCTCTTTCCCGCAGAAAAAACACCTTCTAGTCCTGCGGCGTGCCGCCAATCCCCTACTACGAAAAGATGTCCCTCCCAACTGCATAGGCTCATCCGAACAGACAAGGGGAACCTCAACATAAGGGACTTTAGTAGTAGGTGGAGAAACAACAGGGAGTGGAGTTACCTCACCCCTCTCCCGAAGCCGTCTATCAGTACGGATAGCTAGGGCCATAGCAGCCTCCAGAGAAGGAGGAGACTCATACTGGGCCAAAACGTCTTTTAATTTGTCAGAAAGCCCATGACAAAACTGGCTCCTAAGAGCTGGGTCATTCCACTGAGTATCCGTGGCCCATCTACGAAACTCAGAAGCAAATTCCTCCGCAGGACGATCACTCTGCTGTAACTTACGTAATTTGGTCTCAGCAAGAGAGACCCGATCTGGGTCATCATATACCAATCCCAGAGCAGTAAAAAATTGATCTACAGACTGTAGAGCCGGGGAACCCGGAGGAAGGGAAAATGCCCAGGATTGAGGGTCCCCTTGAAGAAGTGAGATAACAATTCCCACTCTCTGCTCATCACTCCCTGATGATCGCGGCCGAAGCCGAAAATACAATTTACATGCCTCCCGGAAAGTAAAAAATTTGTCTCGCCCACCAGTGAACCTATCTGGAAGAGCTACTTTAGGTTCAACTCTGGTTTGCTCCAGGGGAGACAAAACTTTGGACTTAATGTCCGTCAGCTCCATGGATAATCCCTGCAACTGCAGAGCCAGCTGGGCTACTGGATCCATGGTAACTAGAGATAATTTTTTAAGGCCAGTGAAAATGTCACGCTGTCTAATGATATGAATACAATGTCAGTAAACTATTTATACAGGAACCACACTCTATACAACATATAGTTTAGCAACAACAGAATGTAAGTATAAAATAGATTTACCTGACACAATCTCTGCAGAACTTTAGGGTTAATCTTGAGGACTAGATGTGCAGGAACGATATAGTTGATCTCAGGGTTAATCTTGAGGACTTGATGAGCTGTAACAGGAAAGAGGAGGACCGGGGTCTAACCTGACCCTACACTGGGGTCCTAACTAATCCCTTACCTTGGAGGTACTGATAATGGTTCAGAGGTCCAAGTCTCCAGCCTAACCCTGTCTCCTGTCAGACCCTGAACCCTGTAATCAGTCCTAAGAAGGATCCTGATTACCACCAAAGGGATATGGGCTGATCTCAGCTAAATACACAGATTAGACATATAAGACAGACAGGTAAGCACTCACTTGCATACACACTCAAACACCGAAGGAACATAAATGGTCTGGGAAATAAACTCTAAGCAAGTTGAGCTTAAAACAACTAAGGAGCTCTCAACTTAAGTCTATACAGATTCATTCCTATCTGTGGTCTGCATGAAAGATTTCACTGGCAACTCCCAAAGCAGACAACCAGGAATTTAAAGGAAACCAATCAACAAATAATCAATTGCAGCCGGGAGAAACTGCACCCAGTCCCAGCACCGAGCACAGACAGAATTAACTCCCAAGCTGCCAAACACAAAGAAACAGAAACTCAGCTGTGAGAAGTCAAAATGTGCAACCGCGACGATCTTCGTGGCAATACACACATGACAGGAGGCTTTTCAGACACTAAAACGTGCTTTCTCTACAGCTCTGGTGTTACACCGTCCCGAGGGCAGCAAACCCTTCATGTTAGAAGTGGACACTTCTGCCACAGGAGCTGGGGCAGTGCTATCCCAGAAATCCTCCACCGGACGACTGCTTTCCTGTGGATTTTTCTCCAAGGCCTTTTTCCTCATCGGAGTGTAATTACTCGATCGGCTACAGAGAAATGCTAGCCATAAAATTGGCCCTGGGAGAATGGCATCATCTGCTGGAGGGGGATGTCCATACCTTTATAATTTACTCTGACTACAAAAACTTGGCCTATCTCCAGTCCGCCCAGAGACTTAACCCTCGACAGACCAGGTGGTCCTTATTCTTTCCAAAAAAATGTCCAACAACATATTATGCACATACCAAAGGAGACCTTCACCATATGGGGAAATCCAAGGGGTGCATGGATAGAAGGGGGTGTGTAATTAAGCAATTACTAACAACAAGGATACAAGGTATCCAAAAGCACACCACTCACAAGAAGATATATGTAAAAATATCAAATTTATTATTGTTACAATTACAAAAAATATTAAATACGAACATACAAGGGAAAAGGAGTAACCCAAATGTTATGCACAGATAGTGACTGGAAGAACTACATATACATTGGTATATGGCATATGAACTATGTTAATAGTGGTTTATACAGCCCATCTGGTAACCAATGACCTTAAAACAAATCATATGCAGCTGAAAAACATATATGATAGAAACATACCCATATTAAATGACCAAATCCACACAGTCACAGCAGCCCCGACGCGCGTTTCGCGTTTTGCAGCTTTTTCAAGGGAATGTGCATGTCATATCCTAACTAGTATCCAATTATATAACCCCCAAATCCAAATCCGGACCAATCGTAGCGTCTCCCCTGGCAAATCCTCCCTAATCTCAAAGGTGTAGCAAGTTAAGGCACAATTTGCTGGCGTTCCTGACGCGCATGGCGCCATCATCCCCAGGTCCCACTGCCCACCGCATCCGGCACTCAGGTCTCGGCGTGCGGGGAGGAAATCCTCCATGACGTCACTTCCGCATATCGGGACCGCTAGAGGCCTTAGGCAGTGAGCGTGCGAGCCAGGCATAGCGCGCATGCGCGTCGCCATTTTACTGAAGCCCATGAACCGAACGGAGCCACCAATGAGAACATACTATGGGTAGAAAGTATTACGGTAAGAAATCAACTACATGTAGGAAGGATATGGAAAATACACACAAATTCCCGGTATAAGATCATATTTACATAAACAATCCATATATGATCATAATGCATCAGATCATTTTTACAAAAAGATATATCAATCACAAGTACCAATGACAAAAATCCATCTATATATATATATACAGGGTGTCATAAGGCATTAAGGGTACAGAAGTAATAATGCAAACAAGAGAATTCGTAAGTGTCCATGAGGTTGCTCTGATTCGTTCATATGAAGTCATAAATGGTCCGATGTGGGTACGGAGTCACATAATGGATCCGAGTACAGAAACATATTGGATAAACTGAGATGAAATAAACAGTACAAAAGATTAATAAAAACACACACAAAAAAAACACATAACAGGCTGATTTTTAAAAGATAAAGATGCATCTATAGGAAAGGAGCGAAGCTCAATTTCTCGTTTAGTCCCATAGGGGCCATGGTGCCCAGTTCCACAATCCATTTAGTTTCTGTTTGTGCTAATAGGGCTCTCATGTCGCCACCTCTAATACCGCCTCTTATTCTATCGATCCCATGGACTTTAAGACCACAAGGGTCTGAATTATGACATAAACGAAAATGTTTGGGTAGTGTTCTCAGTTGTGAAAGATCCTCCACCTCTCCCGCCGCAGCAATATTCCTGACATGTTCCCTCACTCTGACGCGTAATTCCCTTGTCGTTAACCCAATATACACTTTGGGACATGGGCATTGTGCCAGGTATATAACATATGAGGTCGTACATGTCATGGGTGCATCGCCATGAAGATCGTCGCGATTGCACATTCTGACTTCTCACAGCTGAGCTGCTGTTTCTTTGTTTTTTGGTAATGAGAGAGTTAATTTTTCCTAGCTCTTTGCTAAGGCTAGGTGCAGCCTCGCCCGGCTGCTTTTGATTATGTTCTAATTTGTTTCCTTTATATTTCTGCCAGTCTGGGTGTTAGACGCCGGTGAAAGCATTCATGTAGTTTAGCAGACTGGATCGGTTCTGAGAATATTTAAGCTAAGAGCTCCTTAGTTGTTTTTACTCTTACAGCTTATAGTTTTTCTCTGAGACCTTAGGTGTTCCTACTGTGTGTGAGTGTTGTATGTAAGACTTTATTTACTTTATTTCTTGTCTTTGTTGTTTGTCTTTCTGTTCATTAACCGTTACCTGTTCATTCCCTTTGGTGGTATTCAGGTCCTTCTTAGGACTAGAATACAGTTGGCAGGATTGATAGGAGACAGGGTTTATGCTGGTGGCCTGGACCTCTGTACCTTTAACAGTACCTCCAGGTTGAGGATTAGTTAGGACCCCAGTTTAGGGTCAGCATAGACCCCGGTCACCCTCTAGCCAGAGACAGCGTATAACGGATTCCGTATTGACCCACTGGACATTCTGTCAGGTAAATCTATGTTATCATATATCTATGCGCATGTTATATAGTATGTTGCCCTTTTGATATAGATTACTGACATCACATATATATATCTGCTATACAGCGTGACAGTACATGAAATATAGTGCATGATATCATACTGGCGAGTGCTCTCAACACCACGGAAGGTTTTAGCTCGAATAATATTATGTAAATTACAGGCCCTACAGTTGCCACAGGGAAAACAGCCCCACCTCTGACCACTCGATCCAAAGAAGTTTTTTTGATCAACAGTGTAATGACTCTGGACCAAATGATCTCTCATGTTTTTACTCCTTCTTGCTGTAATCAAGGGTTTCTCTGAGATCTCCTTGTAGAGAATTGGGTCGGTTCTAAGAACCGACCAATGTTTGGTTAAAATCTGGCGGATGCTGTCCCACTGGCAGTTGTATGTAGTAATAAATCTCGTATGTAAACCTCCCTTCTCTTTGGAGCCCAAAGGTTTATGTAATAACGCCTGTCGAGGAGTATATTTTGCTCTATGATATCCATGCCTTATATTCCTATGGCTGTACACTTTAGCCAAAAAGCGCTCTCTCAGGTCTCTAGCCTGATGTTCAAACTGATCTGCTGTAGAGCAGATCCGTTTTGCCCTGAGAAATTGGCCAATAGGAATGGCTTTAATTGTTGAGTAGGCATGTCCAGGGAGGAATGGAGGAAAGAATTAACTGAAGTCTCCTTGCGATGAATATCAGTGTGGACAGATCCCGTGTCATCAACCAACAAGGCAATATCCAGAAAATCAATCTTATGTCTATGCCACCTATAAGAGAGTCTAATGTTGTAGGTATTATCATTCAGATTAGACATAAATCTATCTAGTTCAGGGATCGGTCCCTGCCATATGATCAAAAGGTCATCGATATAGCGAAGCCAGCACTGCACCTGGTCGGCGGCGCATGCCCCATCACCACGGAACACCTCCCTCTCCCATAGGCCAAGGAAGAGGTTCGCGTAGGCGGGCGCACACGCCGCCCCCATGGCAGTGCCACGCCTCTATAGATAGAACCGATCCCTGAAAGTGAAGAAATTATGATACAAAACAAATTCTAGAAGTTCCATTATTAGGTCAGCAAGGGATCTGTCCACACTGCTCATCTCCAAAAAGAAGCGTACAGCCCGAAGTCCATGTTCATGGTCAATGCATGTATATAAGGACTCGACGTCCGCGGTGACAAAGAGCATATCAGAGTCCAAGGACAAACCATCGACTCTCACCAGGACGTCCGTAGAGTCTCTGACATAGGAGGGGAGCGTCTCCACCAAGGGTTTGAGATAGTGATCAATAAATTTACATACTGGGTCGCAAAGTCCTCCCATGCCAGAGACTATCGGACGCCCCGGTGGGTCAATGAGGTCCTTGTGGACTTTAGGGAGGAGGTAGAAGGTAGGGACCTTGGGAAATTTAGTCAATAGTCCATCTAAGATTTTTTTAGGGATAATCCCCTTTTCCCAAGCTTGTGTAAGAATTACACTTAATTGATCAGAGAATGAGGTTAAAGGGTTTTGTGGAAGAATACAATAATATTCTTTATTCTTTAGCTGTTTGAAAGCCTCCCTCTCATATTTGTCAATGGGCCAGATCACAACATTTCCCCCCTTGTCAGCAGGTTTGATAACTATGTCCTTAATTGCCTTTAATTCCTTTAAGGCCCTAATCTCAATCCAACTGAAAGAAGGGCCTTAAAGGAATTAAAGGCAATTAAGGACATAGTTATCAAACCTGCTGACAAGGGGGGTAATGTTGTGATCTGGCCCATTGACAAATATGAGAGGGAGGCTTTCAAACAGCTAAAGAATAAAGAATATTATTCTATTCTTCCACAAAACCCTTTAACCTCATTCTCTGATCAATTAAGTGTAATTCTTACACAAGCTTGGGAAAAGGGGATTATCCTAAAAAAATCTTAGATGGACTATTGACTAAATTTCCCAAGGTCCCTACCTTCTACCTCCTCCCTAAAGTCCACAAGGACCTCATTGACCCACCGGGGCGTCCGATAGTCTCTGGCATGGGAGGACTTTGCGACCCAGTATGTAAATTTATTGATCACTATCTCAAACCCTTGGTGGAGACGCTCCCCTCCTATGTCAGAGACTCTACGGACGTCCTGGTGAGAGTCGATGGTTTGTCCTTGGACTCTGATATGCTCTTTGTCACCGCGGACGTCGAGTCCTTATATACATGCATTGACCATGAACATGGACTTCGGGCTGTACGCTTCTTTTTGGAGATGAGCAGTGTGGACAGATCCCTTGCTGACCTAATAATGGAACTTCTAGAATTTGTTTTGTATCATAATTTCTTCACTTTCAGGGATCGGTTCTATCTACAGAGGCGTGGCACTGCCATGGGGGCGGCGTGTGCGCCCGCCTACGCGAACCTCTTCCTCGGCCTATGGGAGAGGGAGGTGTTCCGTGGTGATGGGGCATGCGCCGCCGACCAGGTGCAGTGCTGGCTTCGCTATATCGATGACCTTTTGATCATATGGCAGGGACCGATCCCTGAACTAGATAGATTTATGTCTAATCTGAATGATAATACCTACAACATTAGACTCTCTTATAGGTGGCATAGACATAAGATTGATTTTCTGGATATTGCCTTGTTGGTTGATGACACGGGATCTGTCCACACTGATATTCATCGCAAGGAGACTTCAGTTAATTCTTTCCTCCATTCCTCCTCTGGACATGCCTACTCAACAATTAAAGCCATTCCTATTGGCCAATTTCTCAGGGCAAAACGGATCTGCTCTACAGCAGATCAGTTTGAACATCAGGCTAGAGACCTGAGAGAGCGCTTTTTGGCTAAAGTGTACAGCCATAGGAATATAAGGCATGGATATCATAGAGCAAAATATACTCCTCGACAGGCGTTATTACATAAACCTTTGGGCTCCAAAGAGAAGGGAGGTTTACATACGAGATTTATTACTACATACAACTGCCAGTGGGACAGCATCCGCCAGATTTTAACCAAACATTGGTCGGTTCTTAGAACCGACCCAATTCTCTACAAGGAGATCTCAGAGAAACCCTTGATTACAGCAAGAAGGAGTAAAAACATGAGAGATCATTTGGTCCAGAGTCATTACACTGTTGATC
This sequence comes from Oophaga sylvatica, assembly GCA_033576555.1. Taxonomy (NCBI): domain Eukaryota; kingdom Metazoa; phylum Chordata; class Amphibia; order Anura; family Dendrobatidae; genus Oophaga; species Oophaga sylvatica. The sequence continues at coordinate 8,764 of JARQOD010014064.1, forward strand.
AAAAAAACTTCTTTGGATCGAGTGGTCAGAGGTGGGGCTGTTTTCCCTGTGGCAACTGTAGGGCCTGTAATTTACATAATATTATTCGAGCTAAAACCTTCCGTGGTGTTGAGAGCACTCGCCAGTATGATATCATGCACTATATTTCATGTACTGTCACGCTGTATAGCAGATATATATATGTGATGTCAGTAATCTATATCAAAAGGGCAACATACTATATAACATGCGCATAGATATATGATAACATAGATTTACCTGACAGAATGTCCAGTGGGTCAATACGGAATCCGTTATACGCTGTCTCTGGCTAGAGGGTGACCGGGGTCTATGCTGACCCTAAACTGGGGTCCTAACTAATCCCTCAACCTGGAGGTACTGTTAAAGGTACAGAGGTCCAGGCCACCAGCGTAAACCCTGTCTCCTATCAATCCCTGCCAACTGTATTCTAGTCCTAAGAAGGACCCTGAATACCACCAAAGGGAATGAACAGGTAACGGTTAATGAACAGAAAGACAAACAACAAAGACAAGAAATAAAGTAAATAAAGTCTTACATACAACACTCACACACAGTAGGAACACCTAAGGTCTCAGAGAAAAACTATAAGCTGTAAGAGTAAAAACAACTAAGGAGCTCTTAGCTTAAATATTCTCAGAACCGATCCAGTCTGCTAAACTACATGAATGCTTTCACCGGCGTCTAACACCCAGACTGGCAGAAATATAAAGGAAACAAATTAGAACATAATCAAAAGCAGCCGGGCGAGGCTGCACCTAGCCTTAGCAAAGAGCTAGGAAAAATTAACTCTCTCATTACCAAAAAACAAAGAAACAGCAGCTCAGCTGTGAGAAGTCAGAATGTGCAATCGCGACGATCTTCATGGCGATGCACCCATGACAGTACCCCCCCTTCTACGAGGGGCCTCCGGACCCTCATGACCAGGTCTGTCCGGGTGAGTTGTGTGAAAGGTCCGAACCAATCGATCTGCGTTAACATCAGACGCAGGGACCCACGTCCTCTCCTCAGGACCATACCCCCTCCAATGAACCAAGTACTGAAGGGATCGGCGACTGAGACGTGAGTCAATGATTTTCGACCCCTGAAATTCCACGTTATCATTGACCACCACTGAAGGAGGAGGTAGAGGTGACGGTATGACTGGTGCCACATACTTTTTAAGTAATGACTTGTGAAACACATTATGATTTTAAACGTAGGAGGGAGGTCCAGACGAAATGCCACAGGATTAATTATGGACCTGATCCTGTACGGCCCGATGAATCTGGGACCCAACCTCCAGGAGGAAACTTTACGTTTTATATTCCTGGTAGACAACCAAACCAGATCGTTCACCTTCAGATCTAGACCAGAAACTCTCCTCCTATCAGCCATCCGTTTGTAACGGTTCCCCGTAACCTTCAGTCTTAAGCGATCTGGAACTATCAGTCTCCCTGGAAGTCCCACAGGGGCGTCCCCCTGAGCCCCCAATACCTCCCCCTCAAGCTCAGAGCATACAGCTGACACTACAACTCCCTCCTGAGGAATAGGAACCGGATCATCCGTCTTCCCGGCCCTTGGGAAAGTACGAGATAAGGCATCAGGAAGCAACTTTATTGAGCAGTCATATGCGCGATAAGGAGGAAACTCTTTACACCCCTCCTCTGAGAACATCTCCCCAAAGTCCTCCAGAAAAGGAGACAAAGTCCTAGGCACAACCGCACCGATGACCGTGCTCATGCAGTTATTCTTGCAAAATTCACCCCACTGGCTTATCTTTCTGGATTGCCAATCAATCACTGGGTTATGTTTAGCCAACCAAGGAAGTCCCAACACAATAGGAGTAGGTAGACCCTCCAACACATAACAAGACAATTGCTCTTTATGTATTGCCCCTACTCGAAGATCTATGTTATGAACAGCTTGTACCAAGCTACCTTGACCAAGAGGTCTAGAATCAATAGAGAGTATAGGGACCGGTTTGGCCAATACACTCAGTTGCATACCATGCACCTGGGCAAACCGAGCATCCACCAAATTAGCCCCGGACCCACTATCAAGAAAAACAGAAATCCTCTCAGTTCTAGTACCAATCACCACCTCCGCAGGCACGAGAAACTGAGAGGGATTTGGGGACGAAATACACACTCCCAGGTTTACTCCTTGGCTCAAAGAGGTCCGGGATGGACACCCCCCAACAAAATGTCCCTCTCTCCCGCAAAAGAAACACCTTCTAGTCTTGCGGCGCACCGCCGATTCCCTCCTACAAAATGATGTCCCTCCCAACTGCATGGGTTCCTCAGAACAGACCAGGGGAACCTCAGTATAAGGGACTTTAGTAGTAGGTGGAGTCATCATGGGGGGCGGAGTTACCTCGCGTCTTCCCCGAAGTCGTCTATCAATGCGAATAGCGAGGGCCATAGCAGCCTCCAGTGATGGAGGAGAATCATACTGAGCCAACACATCTTTTAATTTGTCAGACAACCCTTGACAAAACTGGCTCCTAAGAGCTGGGTCATTCCACTGAGTATCTGTTGCCCATCTACGGAACTCAGAAGAATATTCCTCCGCTGGACGATTTCCTTGCCGTATTTTACGTAACCTTGTTTCAGCAAGGGAGACTCGATCCGGATCATCATATACCAGACCCAGGGCAGTAAAAAATCGATCCACTGACTGGAGATCTGGGGAGCCTGGAGGAATAGAGAACGCCCAAGATTGAGGGTCCCCTTGTAAGAGCGAGATAACAATTCCCACCCTCTGCTCTTCACTCCCAGATGACCGAGGCCGCAGCCGAAAGTACAATTTACATGCCTCCCGGAAAGTAAAAAATTTGTCCCGCCCACCAGTGAACCTGTCCGGGAGAGCAACCTTAGGTTCAGATCTGGTTTGCTCCGGGAGGGACAAAACCTTGGACTTAATGTCTGCAAATTCCATGGACAACCCTGCAACTGCCGGGCCAGCTGGGCTACTGGATCCATGACAGCTGGGGAGAATCTTTAGTTGGGCCGGTGAAAATGTCACGCTGTATAGCAGATATATATATGTGATGTCAGTAATCTATATCAAAAGGGCAACATACTATATAACATGCGCATAGATATATGATAACATAGATTTACCTGACAGAATGTCCAGTGGGTCAATACGGAATCCGTTATACGCTGTCTCTGGCTAGAGGGTGACCGGGGTCTATGCTGACCCTAAACTGGGGTCCTAACTAATCCCTCAACCTGGAGGTACTGTTAAAGGTACAGAGGTCCAGGCCACCAGCGTAAACCC
>JARQOD010014065.1:0-12043 GCA_033576555.1 Oophaga sylvatica
CCCCTGCCTGATCATTCACTGCCGAGGACCCGGAAGAGGGAGCAGCGCAGCGGTGGAGCGGTCTGGTGACAGGTAAATATCTCAGGTGCGGGGTCCTGAGCGAGCGGTGACACCAGCACCTGTCCCCATAGCGCGCCGGTGTCACCGCCTGCTCAGGACACCGGCTCCTGGCCCCAGCGACGAGAGGTGAGTATGTCATTTTTTTACAGCAGCGCGGCAGCATAAGGGACCTATACTATGGGGCATAATCTGTGGAGCATATGGGGGCATAATCTGTGGAGCATATGGGGGGCATAATCTGTGGCATATGGGGGGCATAATCTGTGCAGCATATGGGGGGTATAATCTGTGCAGCATATGGGGGCATAATCTGTGCATCATATGGGGGCATAATCTGTGCAGCATATGGGGGCATAATCTGTGGAGCATATGGGGGCATAATCTGTGGAGCATATTGGGATAATCTGTGGAGCATATGGGGGCATAATCTGTGCAGCATATGGGTGCATAATCTGTGGAGTATAAGGGGGCATAATCTGTGGAGCATATGGGGCATAATCTGTGCAGCATATGGGGCATAATCTGTGGAGCATATGGGGCATAATCTGTGGAGCATCATATGGGGGCATAATCATTTTTCACCCTAGGCTTATACGCGAGTCAATAAGTATTCCCAGTTTTTTGTGGCAAAATTAGGGGGGTCGGCTTATACACGGGTCAGCTTATACATGAATGTGAGGAACTAAGCCGACCGCCACATGGTAGCCTGGGTATCACAGCTTCTGATACCACCGCCGCTACCAAATGTGACGGACGATCCCCTGTCCTCCCACGTCACCAACGAGACGTAACTCCACAGGTACAGCTCTCCGGCGCCCCCTTTGTCTCGCAGGTCAGTAAGGGAACTACACCTAGAGAAAATGGCCGCGGGGAGGTTGTCCTGTTACCCACTGGGTATTCTAAGATTCGTGATCAGAGAAAAAGCATCAGCCCAAGATTAGTTTTATGGTTTAATCGCCTTAAGGGCGCACTAGATAATTACAGAAATATACAGTAAAGCTATACAACGTAATCACAATGGATTTGCAGTCAGAGAAAAAATACAACGATAATGTACAAGGCTTAAAGGTATAAGCTATAGATCAATATTACGGGTAGTATGGTCATGGGAAGGCAGGAGCTCTGCCATCCCCAGGTAAGTCTTCAGTTGCTGGACAGTCCCCACAGCATGTGCTGCTGCTCCATTTGGCAAGGCAAATCAGCTCTGAGTCTTGTGCTTCTTGTTGCTGTGAGAAAATGGAATGAGAACAGCTTGTTCATGGCTACAGTTCTTAAACCTGCTAGGCCCTTCCCCTTTGCTTTGAAGAACGCATATTAACTGGCCTGCAATTCATATGGAGCAGGAAATACTGGCCTGAGTTTGAGCTATTTAGCATATGACTGACCATCTTATTCAGACACTGGCCTAAACTAATTAGCATGTTAAAGCCGTTTGATTCATAGTGGACATCAAAACCGGTCGCACTGGATATGCTAACAGGCCCTGTGTAGTTAAGCAGTCTGTGGCTCAGTGAACAGACAAGATGGAGGCTGGTATAGGCCCTATACACAAGATGGTGGCGGTCCCGACCTTACAATGAGTATATATGGTAATAAGTCATGTCAGACTAACTTAATTTCCTTCTATGACAGAATCACTGACTGGATGGATCATGGAAATGCTGTAGTATATCTTGAATTCAGCAAAGCATTTGACAAAGTATCTCACACAATCCTTATTGAAAAAATTACTAAGTATGGAATAAAAAAAATATTTAGACTTGAGAGTCCTCAGTGGTTGATACCTTTTAATGGCTAACTGAAAAGATGGTAACAAATTGCAAGCTTTCGAGACTACTCCGGTCTCTTCATCAGGCAAAGACTAAAACAAAAACTGAAGAATCACATATATATATATATACACAAGAGGACACAGGAATAGTGCAATAGGTAAGACAAGTGACGTGAAGCAGAACTGTCATTATGGCAGAGGAATGAACATAAATATTGGAACAGATCATAGATAAGGAGAGAGTTTTATTACCCTCTGATTGGGGTCTGGTGTTGTGTTTTGATGCCCCTAGAAGGTCAGAGACGCAGATTCCTTAATTGATATAGAATGACATGAATCCATGTGACACGTTCATTCCAGCACTAAGAGTGTCAAAGGTCATCATAGTTGTATTCCCAAACCTTTCTATCTTTCTCAGATTTGAAGTTAGATTTTAATACCAGTAATTCCATATCCATTATGCTATGACCGGGCATACAAAAGTGTTTTGCCACAGGTAAATCCATTCTTTTTTCTCTTATCGTGTGGCGATGAGAATTCATCCTTGTTCTCAGTTTTTGCCCGGTCTCCCCCACATACAGACCCCCAGTTGGACATTTAGTACATATAATTAGGTACACCACATTAGATGTGATGCAGCTGAAAGTACCTGGGATCTTGTAGTCCTGATGGGAGTTGGGTATCTTTATCTTGTCCGTGGTTATTATAGATGCACATGTTTTACACTTCTTCTGTTTGCAAGGAAAGGTTCCTGCAGCTGTTGGGGAGGACAGGGAGCTCTTGACAATGATGCTTCTTAGATTTGGGGGCTGCCTAAAACATAGTAGTGGGGGTCTGGAAATATGGATTGTAATCGGGCATCTTTTTGTAGTAAAGGTTGTAGTTTCGTGCAGCTCCCCTTAGCATCTCCAGATTTGGATTGTAGGTGACCACTAGAAGGCACCCGGTTATTTTCTTCTTTAGTTTTGTAATGTAGCAGGTGATTCCTTGATATTCTGGTGGCTCTTGTAATTTGGTTTTCAATTGTTCTTGGATGGTAGCCCTGGTTCAAAAAAGTCTTTCTGAGGCGACCAAGGTGTTCATCTCTATCCATGGGGTTGGAACATATACGGTTGTATCTGATGGCTTGGCTGTAGACTATAGAGTTTTTTATGTGTTTGGATGGAAACTGTCCCATTTAAGGTATGTTGGACGGTCGATTGGCTTCTGATACAGGGATGTCTCTATTTCATTGTTCTTTAGCTTAATGGGTGGTGTCTAAAAAGTTAATTTCAGTGCTGGAGTAGTTGAGTGTTTTAAGTTGATGTTGGATGAAATTGGTTTGAACTGTTCATGGAACGTCTTTAGCTGTTGTTCAGACTCCGTCCAGATGATTAAAATGTCATCAATGTAGCGGGGGTAGTAGGCCCGAGGCCTGATGGGACATGAGGACAAAAAGTCGCTTTCAAGCTTGGCCATGAAAAGATTTGCATACTGTGGAGCCATTTACTTCCCATAGCTGTGCAGTCTCCTGAAGATAGATCTTGTTGTCAAATTCAAAGTAATTGTGGGTGAGGATAAATTTGTGAGTTTCACCACAGAATCAGCATCTTTCCCGGTGTTTCCCATGAAGCTTTGCAGGCATTTAATCCATCCTGGTGTGGGATTTTAGAGTACAAAGATTCCACGTCCATGGTGGCCAGGATGGTTCCTTCTGGTAGGGGACCTATTGCTGCTAGTTTATTCAGTAGGTCAGTTGTGTCCTGATGTAGTGGTGTATCTCAGGGGTTAAGAATGCCTCTACATCCAATACTGCTCAGTAGGGTGTCCACAAGAATATGCCTCCTGGTTCCCAGCTTGTGGATTTTGGAACATGAATGTCCGTTCTTGACTTTTGGTATCAGGTCATAGCTCTAGGCTAGGGTTCCACGTCGGACATACGCTTTGGAGGAGCGGAAATTCGCTCTCAAGCCCCGCCCTTTCTGACCCGATCTTCCGAGGTGTCGGAACCTCCGGAACCCTCCGGAAGAGCAGGCTACATGCCCTGTGTATTTTTGCGGCGACGAGTCGCCGCATACGCGAGGTGCTGCGGTCTAAAAGACGCGCGCATGTCCGTTACGCAGGTTGCCACCTGCGTATTGTTACGCATAGTGGAGACGGGTTTCTTGAAATCCCCTCCATATGCGTAACATCTGGAGTGCGTGTTTAGGCGCTGCGCAGGCAGCGCCAACAGCAGCGTACTGTAAAACACTGGATTTGTCAGACAGACAAGATACCAACTTGCTTAGTTCCTTGTAATAGTCTGTGTAGGGTCCGACTCCAGTTTTCTGTAGTAGCGTGTGTCCGTAAGTTGTCTGTTTGCTTCCTTAATATAGTCTGATGTGTTCATCATGACTATTGCACCTCCCTTGTCAGCAGGTTTAATGATGATTTCTTTGTTGGTTTTCAGAGACTGTATGGCCTTTCTCTCCTGGGCACTGATGTTGGATGCTTGTCTCTTGTTGGTGGCTATGATGGTGGATTTTATCAAATGTCTGAATGAGTCTATATATTTATCAAATGGGGGTTACGTCCAGGTAGAGGGTCCAGTTGACCTCTTCTTGGTTGTTGGGATCCCTTTTCCTTCAGTCCGAGTGTTTTCTGGATCTTCTGTATCATTGAAGTATTCCCTCAGGCGCAGTCTCCTGAAAAATGTTCCATATCACTGCAGAGTTCGGTTTTTATCCAGGGCCTTTAGTAGGACAAAATGAGAGTCCTCTAGAAAGCACGGCAAGCTCCACTTTGTTGGGTTTGTAATCTGGAGATTGATGACCACAGTTAGATGCTTTGTGTCTGGAATGGAGTGGTTGTCAGAGTTGTCAGGTTTTGTTTTGTTTATGTTTGTATAGAGTCTGGAATGGAGGCGCAATCTGTGTAGTTTCTTTTCCTTGTTATGAATCAGAAAGGTCCGTAGTTTGTTATAGTATTGTTGTAATTTTTGCTCTGTGCTTTCTGTAAGTGTTTTCCTCAGAGTTTCAAATTGCCCTTGGACTTTACTCCTTATGCTGTAGCAGACATGTAAAAAGATGGTTCCCTTAGTCTTCAGAAGTCCTGTGACAAAGGTTTTGTGCATAATGGGTATTGTAGGTGTACGTATGGAATAGGTGTAAGTATGGAATAGACAAGGTAGCTGTTAGGTGGATTCATAACTGGCTTAGTGATCTGACCCAAAGAGTGGTTGTAAATGGCTGCACATCCAGTTGGAAGAATGTCTCAAGTGGGGTACCACAGGGCTCTGTCCTGGGCCCTGTATTGTTTAACATCTTTATCAATGATTCTGATGAAGGAAATGAGGATAAACTGATTAAATTTGCTGATGACACAAAGCTAGGAGGGGTAGCTAATACTAGAGAAGAGAGAGAGAGGATTCAAAAAGATATAAATAAACTGGAGCAGTGGGCAGCAACTAACAGAATGGTTTTTAACAGGGAAAAAAGCAAAGTACTACATCTGGGCAATAAAAATAAAAAAAGCATATACCGAATGGGAGGAATGGGCTAAGCAACAGCACATGTGAAAAGACTTGGGTATACTAATAGATCACAGCTGAACATGAGTCAACAGTGTGATGCTGCAGCAAAAAGGCAAATACAATTCTGGGATTTGTAACAGAAGATACGTCTAGATCACGTGAGGTCAATATTGCCCTCTACTCCTCTTTGGTCAGACCTCATCTAGAATACTGTGTCCAGTTTTGGGCACCACATTTAAAAAAAGACATCAACAAACTGGAGCAAGTTCGAGAAGAGCGACCAGATGGTGTCCGTTCTGCAACCAAGCCTATGAGGAACGGTTACAGGATTTGGGAATATTTAGCTTGCCAAAAGAAGACTGAGAGGAGACTTAATAGATGTATACAAATATCTCAAGGGCTGTCACATTGTAGAAGGATCATCTTTATTCTCATTTGCACAAGGAATGACTAGAAGCAATGGGATGAAACTGAATGGGAGGGACACAGATTAGATATTAGAAAAAAACTTTTGACAGAGAGGGTGATCAGTGAGTGGAACAGGCTGCCACGAGAGGTGGTGGAGTTCCCCATCAATGGAAGTCTTCAAACAGCTGGACAGACTCTGTCTGGGATGATTTAGTGAATCCTGCTTTGAGCGGGGGTTGGCAGGATGACCCTGGAGGTCCCTTCCAACTCTACCATTCTATGATTCATAATTCTATGATACAGTAATCAAATAATAATACTGCCACATAATGCTCAAATAATATTCTCAAACATTGCAAAATATTATCAACATATAGTGCAAAAATAATACAAATGGTGCTGAAATAATACCTTATACAGTGTGTAAGGTTTTACTCACTCGGGTGCTTCAGAGGTAATTTCAAGAGACACTTTCTATGCAAAAAGTCTTTAGGTTTATTGCATCATAAACCTATGGTAAAATACAATACACTCTTCAATGTTCAGCTCCTGCCTGGAGCCTCGCTCTTCAGTCACAGAGACCTCTCTGTAATGTCCCGCCTTGGACACATGGAAGCTGTCCACACTGGCAGACTCCCACACACTCTCTCACAGGTGCAAACAACTCCATTACATAGGTGTAACTCCACCCACAGGTGAGGTCAGGAATCACATGTTATGTCACATGGGCATGACCTCACCAAGGTCCTTCAGCTACACCATTACATGCAGGTTTTATCCCAGGTTTTAGACACAAGCCCCTTGGTGGGTTTGTAGGGACTGGACCGCCCAGCCTCCTAGTCACCTGGAAGCCTCCCAATATATAGTACAACTCAGCAGTAGGATCTGCGGAACCAAAACATATCCAGGCTTCCATCACAGGGCCACCCACCTCTGTGATACATAATTCCATCCATCACATGCCTCCATGCATATCCCGAGGGGCCATACCAGTGCCCCTAGCTGCATCAGGGTCATTACACCCACAAGTGCTATAGGATTATCATTGTGTAATTGAGTCGCCCGCCAGGGCCGTGGGGTACTCGGCCACCGAGCCCGTTCACTTCTATGGGGGATGTCACGGCGACACAGCTCGGTCCGTGGCCCTGGGCGCTCACTGAAAAGGGGGATATTTACAGGGGATTATAAGGTTTGTAGAAATTCGTAACGCCACCTGGGTACCCTGGTCAGGGTGACAAGCGCTGCTATACAGATCCGCTGAAGGGTTGGTGTTGGGCGCAAGTGTTAAGCCTTCCACAGGCAAGGCTGGGGTCCTTCAGGGTAAACGGAGTGTAGGGGTGCAGAATGGGGGCAGGGGAGTTCAGCAGCGGGGTAATAAGGTAGACACACACAAAAGTCTCTTTCTGTCCTTTACTGATGGAATGGCAAGCACGTCCGGGGTGCTGGCAGGGTGAAGGATGCACGTCCAGTTCTTCCACTGAGTAGGTGTAGGGCCTCCTCTCTCCTGTAATGTGAGTCTCTGACCTGTATGAAACGAGGTCTAACTCTGTCTTCAACTTTACACCCGGCTGATTTTGTGTAGGGCTTCTATTGGAAGAACACTGTCTCTAATGGCTGTTCCTGCCAGACTTCTGTCTTCCAAACCCCAGCCACGTATCAACACCTATGGGCTCCTGTTACTTGTAGTCCCACAGGGTCTCCGGTATCTCCGCTAGTCGTGAGGATCCAGCAAGCTCGGACCCGGTGTTGGGTGAATCAGAGTAGAGGTAAGCTATCAATGCTATTTTCCACCTCTGTCTCTCTCTTCTTATCCACTCGCCTTTCGCCCTACTCGACCCTCACATAAGCACACACTAGCAGATGGTGGACGCTTCTTTCCTTTCTTCACCGCTCTCAAAGCGTCAGCACGCTTGCTCACTGAACTGCACTCGGTTGACTCAGTTCTGACTAGGGTGGAGTGGCTTGCTTTCCACTTGTATAGCCTCCACACATTGAACTAAGCAGGAGCTGCAGATTTCAGGTTCTTCTCTCTCAGAACTGATCTACTCTCCTTGTAGACTCAGACTAAACTGTCGTGAGCTCTCTGAGGTGATACTGACTGCAGCCCTCAGACTAACTAACTTCCTGTGGCTTCACATCCTTTTATATAAAACTACAAAGGCTCCCTTGGTGGCCTCTGGGGATTGGTTAAGATGTGTGTAATATATTGGGTCAAACTAGTGGTCATTACCTTCGGTGCATCCCTCTGAGAAGTAAGAATCCAGGCACAGCTGGGCTCTACATAATGGTGAAATAATAAAACACCACAAAAGGCTCAAATATTGTTGTCAAACAGTGCCAAATAAATTACCAACACAAACGGAACAAATAAAGTGCTGATATGATACCATCATACAATACTGAAAAGATGCTAATATACAGTAGTCAAATAATGTACTGCCACATAATGCTCAAATAATGTTCTCAAGCATTGCAAAATATTACCAAAATATATTGCCCAAATAATACTGACAAATAGTGCTGAAATATTACCATTGTACAGTGATATAGTATTAGCAGTGTGCAAATTTTCAAATAATAAACAAACATATCCTCAAACAATGCTCTCATACAGTGCCAAATAAATTACCAACATAAACTGACCAAATACTGTAAATTTGAGAAACAGTGCTGAAATAATACCAACATATGGTGCTGAGAAGATTCTATTATAGCGTAGTCAAATAATACTGCCACATAAGGCTCAAATAATGTTCTCCAACACTGCCCCAAAAATCGTCAACGTAGAGTGCCCGGAAATAATACTGCAAACAGTGCGGAAATAGAACCATCATGCAGTGCGAACAGGAGACCACATGACAATGCTTAAAAAATAAACCCTCACAAAAAGTCTCAAATAATACCGTTATACAATGTCTCCAGGATAAACTATGGAGTGCTGAAATAATTATGTTATTAGTCATTGTATACATGCATACATGTCTATTTACATAATCCAAAATCACATTTGGAGAATTACTGAAATCTGCGACGTGTTTTTATTTTATTTTCGTGCATAGGAAAGAATACTGAGCTGTAGAGGAAAATAAGATCCAGGTGTTGCCATGGTTATGGGATACAGTATATTTTGTGTATTTGCTGATCCATGTGAAGTTACAACAGTGAGTTGCTATGGCAACAGGAATTTCAAATCTAGGTCATGTGACACCCCAAAGACAAAATAAATAGAACCAACTAAATTCTGAAACTTTATTGGGTTCTGGACAGAACTTGTGGGCAGGAGAAGCTGTAGTGAGCGACACCAAAATACGGAATAATTTACTTTCTTTTTTTCCCATAAACCTTTCTGGGATCAACCATTAATAGTGCTGTACCATTGCATGGGGGGCAGATGGGGCACCAATAGGCCATTTGCCCTCAGTCCATATGTAGACGGTACCAAAAGCGAAAATGCAAACTTGACTGCCCATAGGGTCTCTTTCATTTTCCAATAGTTGCAGATTTTCGGAGACTGTCCCATTTTTTGGAAACATTCCCAGCAAATTCATGTATTCCTGGACTGAAAGAGGTGGGTTCTACTCAAAACCAACCTACAAATGGGTGGTCCCATGGAGTGCGGTGAAGCTTATTAGCCAAACTTACCCAAATCGTGTTAGTTTCTTTTATTAGTGCTATGCGATTACTTTCCAAGGGCACATGGTAATTTATAGAGAAATTACATAGATTGTTAGAGTGCCCAGGAAGGGATGGAGTCTCGCCCCTTCCCCAAAAAATGAGGGAGTAACAGAGGATCTGCATAAAAAGATAATCCATGTGTACAGTCATGGCCAAAAGTTTTGAGAATGACACAAATATTATTTTTACAAAGTCTACTGCTTCATTTTTTCTAATGGCAATTTGCATATACTCCAGAGTGTTATAAAGAGTGATCAGCTTAACAGCAAATACTTGCAAAGTCATTATTTGGCTAGAAAATGAATTTTTATCCCCCAAAACACATTTCAACATCATTGCAGCCCTGCCTTTAAAGGACCAGCTAACCTCTTTTCAGTGATTGCCCCATTAACACAGGTGTGGGTGTTGATGAGGACATGGCTGGAGTAAATCTGTCATGATTAAGTAAGAATGACACCACTGGACACTTTAAAGGAGGCTGGTGCTTGGCATCATTGTTTCTCTTCTTTAAACCCATGGTTATCTCTAAAGAAACACGTGCAGTCATCATTGCAAGCACAAAAAGGGCCAAACAGGGAAGAGTATCGCAGCTAGAAAGATTGCACCTCAGTCAACAATCTATTGCATCATCAAGAACTTCAAGGAGAGAGGTTCCATTGTTGCCAAAAAGGCTCCAGGGCGCCCAAGAAAGACCAGCAAGCGCCAGGACCGTCTCTTAAAAGTGTTTCAGCTGGCGGGATCGGGCTACCACAGTGCAGAGCTTGCTAGGAATGGCGCAGGCAGGTGTGAGTGCATCTGCACGCACTGTGAGGCGGAGACTCTTGGAGCAAGGCCTGGTCTCAAGGAGGGCAGCAAAGAAGCCACTTCTCTCCAGAAAAAACATCATGGACAGACTGATATTCTGCAAAGGTACAGGCAGTGGACTGCTGAGGACTGGGTAAAGTTTTTTTCTCTGATGAATCCCCTTTTCGATTGTTTGGGACATCAGGAAAACGCCTCATTCGGAGAAGACAAGGTGAGCGCTACCACCAGTCTTGTCTCATGCCAACTTTTTAAGATCCTAAAACCCAAATTCATTGTGTGGGGTTGCTTCTCAGCCAAGGGAATCGGCTCTCTCAAGTCTTGCCTAAAAAACCAGCCATGAATAAAGAATGGTACCAGAATGTCCTCCAAGAGCAACTTCTCCCAACCCTCCAAGAGCAGTTTGGCGATCAACAATGCCTTTTCCAGCATGATGGAGCCTTGCCCTAAAGCAAAAGGGGATAACTAAATGGCCCAGGGGAACAAAACATAGAGATTTTGGGTCCATGGCCTGAAACTCCCCAGATCTTTTCCCCTTGGAACTTGTGGTCAATCATCAAGAGACGGGTGGACAAACAAAAACTAAAAATTCTGACAAAATTAAGCATTGATTGTGCAAGAATGGACTGCTATCAGTCAGGATTTGGTCCAGAAGTTGATTGAGAGCATGCCAGGGAGAATTGCAGAGGTCCTGAAGAAGAAGGGTCAACACTGCAAATATTGACTTGCTGCATTAACTCATTCTAACTGTCAATATAAGCTTTTGTTACTCTATGTTTGCAAAATTTTATTTCTGTCTGTGAAAAAATCTGTCAAACACACATAAAAACCAGAGGGCAGCAGATCATTGAAAATATAATATTTGTGTCATTCTCAAAACTTTTTGGCCATGACTGTATAGTGCTTATTTTACTATCACAGAACGGTCATTACTCCTCTATCCTCTAATAATAATGAAATGTCTCTGCTCATACTGCCCAGTCTATACAGCAAAGCTTAACCCCTTAACCCCGGGCCATTTTTTTTGTTTTTGCGTTTTCATTTTTTGCTCCCCTTCTTCCCAGAGCCATAACTTTTTTATTTTTCCATCAATATGGCCATGTGAGGGCTTGTTTTTTGGGGGATAAGTTGTACTTTTGAACGAAACCATTGGGTTTTAAGATATTGTGTACTGAAAACTAGGAAAAAAAATTCCAACTGCAGTGAAATTACAAAAAAAGTGCAATTCACAGTTGTAGTTTTTATTTTACCATGGTTTACTAATTGCTAAAACTGACCTGTCACTATGATTCTCCAGGTCATTACGAGTCAAAGACACCAAACATGTCTAGGTTCTGTTTTTATTTACTGTAAGTGGTGAAAAAAAATCAAAACTTTGGTAAAAAAAAAAGGCGCCATTTTCTGAGATTTGGGTGAGTGAGGGCTTATTTTTTGTGCACTAAGCTAAAATTTTTATTGATACCATGCGGTTTACATACGATCTTTTGATCGCCCGTTATTGCATTTTGCTGGAATGTAGCGGCGACAAAAAAACGTTAATTCTGGTGTTTTGATTTTTTCTCATACACCCATTTAGCGATCAGGTTAATTCTTTTTACATTGATAGATTGGGATTCTGACCGCGGCGATACAAATACAGTACAGACCAAAAGTTTGGACACACCTTCTCATTTATAGATTTTTCTGTATTTTCATGACTATAAAAATTGTTACATTCACACTGAAGGCCATCAAAACTATGAATTAACACATGTGGAATTATATACTTAACAAAAAAGTGTGAAACAACTGAAATTATGTCTTATATTCTAGGTTCTTCAAAGTAGCCACCTTTTGCT
>JARQOD010014066.1:0-12040 GCA_033576555.1 Oophaga sylvatica
AAAATTTTTCAAAATGAAAGAAAGGGCCCCCCAAAAAGTGTTTCTTCCCGGGGGGAATCAGGTCTCTCCCCACATTATGCTGCTTTTAAAAAACCCAGTAAATTTTCCCCCCTTAACTTGCCAAAATTTGTATAAATTGGGAATTCCAGCACTTTTAACCCGTTCCTTTGTCATCTCTTTGGGGGTTTCGCTTTCCTTTTTACAAGCTCTTATTGTATAACTACTTCAAAAAATTTCCCAAGAATGGCTTTTTTCCCCCTTTCGGGTTTTTTTGGGCCCCTTTTTTTTTCATCAGAGTGGGGATTGGTTTTTCATCTATTTTTGCTTTTTTTTCCATCGGGCATCGGGTGACATATCATTTTTTTTAAAAAAATGAAAAAAAAAAATCCAATCTTTTCCTACTGATTATCCAGTAAAAACTGCTCTTTTAAAAATAAAAATGGGTCTGTAAAAAAAAAAAAAAACCCCAACGGGACGGGAAATGACCTCTTGTCCCCCATGTCCTGCTGTTTTGGTTTTTTTTTTTTTCCACGGACTCATTGTTTTTGAATGAGCAAGATCGGGAATTTTAACCCAAAATTTTTCCTTAAAGTTTTTTTTATTTCAGTCACTCTGTGAGAAAGTGTAAACCTATAACTGTAAGGCCACTTTCAAAATGTCATATTTGGTCAAAATTTCCCATCATATTTGTAAGCCCAAACCAGGAGTGGGTGTTTAAATTCAGAATTGGTGCCCGTGTTTGTTTTAATTTTTTTCCCCTCTGATTTTTCCTCTCCTGTTTTTTTTGCTTTCACATTTGCATTTTTTTCCCCCCTTTTGGGGACTTGAAACCCTGAACCCACGGGAAAAACAAAAATTCCCGGCATATTTATGTAAACCCCTTGGGGCTTTTTTTGCATCATTTTTGGTCGTAACGCGCATTTGGAGGCAGAAAAAAACCCAAACCCCAAAACCCCCCAATGGGACCACTGAACGGGGGGGGAAAAAAGGGAAACAAAAATGTAAAACAGGGCCTTACAAATACTGATGTAAAAAAACTGACCAAGTACTGAACGGTGAACGGCCTAAAGGGTTTCAATCTGTTTTTTTATGGGACGTGTTTTTCCCTCACAGTTTTTTTTCCCCGAGTCCCCAAAGTGGCCCCTTTTTTGGATGGCACTTTAATTCAAGTCATAGCATGGTCTAACCAGCACCAAATGAATTTCGGCTAGGGAAAAAGAAATTCTATTGGGCCCATTGTCACCACGATTCCTGTAATATAAACACCAAAAGGGCAAGATCCCAGTAGACTGGGGTGCCTTCAAAACAGGGCCAAAAAAATAAGCAAAAAAAATTCCCTAAAATATTGACAGCCAATACTCCCTTACCAGTCCCCGCCCATGCAAACAGGACCACAAATTTGGTCCCCCAAATTTGCACGGCAGGTAACAACGCCCTCCATCCGCCACCCTACACCTTTAACCATTGTCACCACCTTTTGATTAAGGCCGGCATACACTTGCGAGTTTGATGCGAAAAAGTCGAAACGCTTTCTCGCATCAACACCCGGCACGCCGCCCGCCTCAACCCGTTTTGGGGGGCTGCATAAAAACATGCACCGCACACCTGGTCCGAGAGCGGGCGGCCGGCCGGGTGTTGATGCGGAAAGTCGTGCACTTTTACTCGCATCAAAATCGCCATGTGACCCGGCCTAAAATTAACTTTTGCAAAGTGTTACCAAAGCGCTATTTAAAGATTAGCACATTGAAGTGAGGGGCACTGAATGCCTCCAGCCCGGACCATTGTTATGGCGTATACACACAAGCGACATTAAACCACTAAAACATGTCGCATGAATGCATAAGAAAAAAATATTATCAGAGCCGTAGGTAGGATCAAAAAAGGTCAAACATTGAAAGCAAAAGGGAAAATAACCAAGGCTAACAAGATAAAGCACACAATTGCCGGAGATTTCGAAGTTAAGAGAATGGGGAAAAACATATTCAAAAAGTTTTCAAACCCAATTGCAAATGAATAATAAATAAACTAAAAAACCATATAGAAAACATTTTTTTTTAATCATTTTTACCCTTTATCCAAACAAATTGCTATAAAAAAAATAGAATATAAGCCGCTATCAACGCCTAAACCCGTTTTAAAGACATCGGCCCCCCCTCAAGTGATCTTGACATTTTTTTCAGGTTTGGAATAAATTGTTTTCGGTGACAAAGCCCTTCACACACAACAACCTCAGAAGAAAAAGGACATTCAAAAATAATGTAAAGCTGGAAAAAAGATTTTTGCCGGTTTGGGGGTACGTAAGTGATTGCAGAGTTGTGAATCCTCACAGCATGCAAATGTACATTGTCGGGTTTCTCCAGTGTCGATCCGGGACAAGCGGTCATTAACTGCAAGAGCGAAATGTGCCTACTTTCAGACACTTTCCCGACAGACGGCCGACCTCGCTCAATTCACGTCTATCGCACTCAACGCATGAGTCATATTTGTAAGGGGAGGGGACAATGCCCTGAGAAATATTGAGCTGATATAAAGGCCCGAGAAAGGCTGCACCTCTGTTCAGGGGGGGACCATCTAGGATAACAGGGAAAAGGGAAAGTTGCAGGGGGAATGTCCATCAGTGTCACTGATGACAAGTTCCGGATATAAAGATTTGCCTTTCCAAACCGAGCGGGAGACTGTAGACATGTACAGGGGAAAAAAGATGCAGCCAATGACAGGCACCGCAGGGAACCTGTGCCACAGGTGCTGGGTACTTGTGAATTAATGACACCAAAAAATCCAGAGCCCCAAATGCTGGTCAAATCCAGGGCTCGATCTACCTGGCAAGACTCACATCCAGACTGCCAGGCAAGGCCCGAATCCCAACCTGGGGGGTCAAATACCAACCCTGAGACACCATCAACCCAAAGCCCAACCCTCTTCTCCCCAACCGGGGAAACAGCATCATTAGTCAAGGCAAAAGATCCTGATGAAACGCACGAAAGAGACACCTGCGATGGGGGAAGGGGAAGACCGAATAGGCAGCCTGTTGGAATAGGTTTGAGAGAGTTCTGAGCAAACCCCCTCTGGGGGTTACAAGGGGTACGGTCTGTTCAGTGAAGTTTGTGAGGGACGGGGGAACAGGTGTTCTGACTGGTCTTATAAAGGGAGTCACCCCCCATCAGGTTGCCCGGTGATAAATTGTTCTGGTCTAACCTTCATTCCTGTTTCCCTTGTACCTGCTTTTGTCGTGTCTGCTCTCCGCTAACGAAAAGACATTTTCTTCTTTTTGTTTTTGTGCTATATTTTTGCTTTTTTGTCCTGCACTTCTGGGGGGGGCCTTCTGTCCCCTCCGGGGCTTTTGCCCTCTCATTTTATTCACCACTGATGTTTGTACTTTTGCTTTTTTCCATTTTTTTTCGTGGCTGCTTTTTTGATTTTGTTTACACCGAGAACTAATTTAGGGGGAAGGGGGTTTTATCTCAGGTGATTTTAAAATTTAGTAGATTTGGGTGCTTTTCGGGTTTTCTGGGATTGCAGTAAGTACCCTTCCTATCCTTTTCTATTTAGTTTTTTTGGGCCCACTTTTCTCATACTATTTTTTTTTCGGTCAGTATTTCCTCTTTCTAACCGCCATTTCATTTTGGGGGCTTTCTATTATCTTTGGGGTTCTCTACGGGCGATAGCTTTCCCTTTTTTTCTTTTTGGGGGATTATTTTTTCACTTGACAGGCTCTAGGGCCAACGAGGAACCTCCACCTGCCTCAAAATTTTGGTGGTTAGCCCGGGTACTGCAATCTCATAGATTCCAACTGCTCTGGGTATTTCCTTTTTTTACCTGCACTCCTCAGCTACCGAAACATAACAGTATCACCGCCTAAAATTTTAAAATTGTATGGTACTCACAAAAAGGGAAAAAATATTGTGAAAAAAAAAAGGTGTCAGAGTTTTTAAGATATTTTTCGTTTTTTGCATTTTTTTCCCTCTGATCTCTGGTGCTGGGGGGGATCTTTTTTTCTAATAGTTTCAACCCCTTGTCTGGCCTGGGTCGCTTGCCACGAGGTTCGAGTATTGCTCTATCTTGCAGGTTGCCGTTGTGAACCTAGGATCCCCTGCCAATTGTTTTTGGGATCGAGCTAAGTTTCAAAATTTAAAAAATATTGTAAATTTTTTTTTTGCCTTAAAATCTAAGTCCTCGGGAACGCACGCAGCAGTTCAAAAATCATCTCTCTCCGCCGGCGACCCCTCAGGATTGGGTTTTTTTCCCTGACACCTGGGATCCTGTTTTGAGTATTTGATGCTTTTTTTTCAGGTTTTGGGGTTATTGTACATGAGCCAATTTCCCACGACAAGCTGAAAAAGCCTTTTTGGGCATTAAACGGGGCCTTAACCTAAATTATTTCAAAGATCCGTGGTGGGCATCCTGACCAAAAGGAATGACGACATTTTGGACCCCTTTTTTTTTCCCGGAAGGGCTGCAGATAAGAAAAAGGATTTTTATGGGGGGATTCCCTGTCCCCTCTGGTCTCAATGTTTTCTATGTCTTTACGATTAAAAATTGACAGACGTTCGTGAGCGGAGAAGATCGGGGGAATGGTTTCCCTTTGTAAACCCATTTCTGAACCCAGCAGTGTGATAGAGTGTGTCTGGGGCACAGCGTCAAAGTTTCGAAAGCGAAAGGGTTTTATTTTCTACTGTGGTGACCCCTCCATGCTATTTCAGTCTGCCCTAACGGGGAGGAGTTTGCACCTCAGTTTTTGGGGTAGTGTTCAGACTAATTTTTTTTAACTGTCACTCTGATAGCTCCTTTCCTCATTTTTCTGCTCAGGCTTTCGTTAATCGACCCTATAAACCTATGGATTATATTTTTGCAAACGTGTGGTTTCCCTTGATACCCCCACGAATCATTCCCCTACGGGGGATCTTCACCCCTTTTGGGCTGAGAAAAAACCCCATTTTTTCTACTCAGTGATAATGAGGGTTGAACCTGATCACCAGGAGTGCTGAAAATTTTTGGTTCTTTAATCGCATACATTATCGTGCGGGTTTTCCCTTGGTTACAGTCTCAAAATCCTGTTTTGGTTTGGGAAATCTGTTCTGTAACCATTTGGGCTCCCAATTTTAATACCAACACCCTGTTTTTTTTCTGCCCCCCCCCAGGCTCGGGATGTTCCTGACTTTTTGATGATTTTTCTGATGTGTTTAGCGAAAAAAAATCTGCACCTTCCCCCCCCATGGGAGTTTATGACTGCGCTATTGAATTATGCCGGTAGTAAATTCCTAAAGGTCCCTTTTTTAACTTGTTTACCTGAACAGACGCTATGGGGCCCTTAATCAAGAATTGCAAGCGACCAATCCTAGACGGCCGGGTGGCCTTGTTTTTCACACGTTTTAAATTTTGTGTTCCTTTTCTTCCGGCACTAATAATGTTAAGGCGGAGCCCTTTTGGGAGTTTCCTTTGCGACTCCCCTGATTATCTACCTTCTGTTATTTAAAGGGGGTGTAGTTCTTTCCGCCACTGCCCAATTTGAGACTTCTCTGGAGGGGTGTCAGGAATTTGGGCCCCGAGTGCTCCCCTTTGGAAAATTGTTTGCCCGCCATGAAAAAGAGTGTGATGTCTGAGATTCATTTTTCCGCATTGGCTGGGCATCCCGGAATTTTTGGTACCAGAGACTGGTTATCGGCCTTTTGGTGGCCCCTTGTCTCTGAGTCGGGGAATTTTGAGTTCCGCGGGACTTGCTCTCGCCCAAGCCTTGCCTCCTCTAGGGGTTTTGTTGATCCCCTTCCCTGTGCCCAAGAGACCATGGACCCATATCCTAGGATTTCTTTTCCGCCCTTTCCTGTTTCTCAAAAAATAAACCGCCATCTGGGTAATTTTGATGGTTTTTCCCAAAGATACATCTTTGCCATTACCCTAAGTTCCTTCCTCCCTGAAGGGGTGCCGTTTTCCTTCAGCAGTGGTTCGTTTACAGGGCTTTCCTGAAACATTGTGTCGAAGAGGATCCATTTGTTTCCAATTTTGGGGGATTTTTTTGTTCTAAAAGGGTGTTAAATTGTCTTTCCTCCTGGGCATTTCATCCCGACCAAGGGTCAAACTAAAGAAAAAACCCAAACTTTGGAACTTATTTAGATGTTTTGGGTGTCTGCTGATCAGATACTGGGTCTTTTTTTTTTCCCTTTTGGCGATTTTGTTTTTTTAATAATAGGGCAAAGCTCTGCCATTTTATGTCCCTTTTTTTTCTGAATTCTGGGTTTCCCCCTCTTTTTCTTCGACAGACGGGGCTTCTGTCTTCCAGTTTTGACCCTGTTGGGAGCTTCAACAATTGGGACCAGGTATTTGGAGAGGTTGCCCCTCTCGGGAGAAGGCCCAGCTTTGCTAACCGGGCATAGGACTGATGGTCCCTTTAAAGGGGGGGGATTTGGGTTTCGGGTTGTCCTAAAAAAAATATTCCTTAAGTACATCTCCTAAATTTAAGCCTAGGTTCATTGCCCTTTAAGATCTTTGAGATTTTAAACCTTTTTTCTTTTCTTTGCTTCTTCCGGACATTTAAGATCCCTAAGTGTTCCCAAGTCCTTGTTGAAGAGGTTTTTTGAGCCATGGTTCTGCTGCTGTGCCTCCTGACCCTGTTTTTTTTTGGGGGCAATCGGGAGATGGTTAGAAAATATAGTTTCCGTTTTTCAGACGAAACTCCATTTTTGGTTAAGTGGAGATTATGGTCAGGAAGACAATTTTTGGGGTTGCTTTGGACATCCATCTAGGAGACCATCCTGCTACATAAACCATCCTGCCACCTGGTTCCAAATGAGGGTTGGGTGACCCCCCCTAAAGGGGGGGGGTACTGTTTAAAATGGGTTTGAGATGAGTTCTGAGCAAGACTCCCTCGGGTTTTTACAAGCGTACTGGTCTGTTCAGTGAGATTGAAGACGGGAAATTTTCTGACTGGCCCCATATAAGGGAGTAACCTTCCCATCGGGGTTGCCGTGAAAATTGTTCGGGTCGAATCCTTCATTCCTGTTTCCCTTGTACCGCTGTCGTGTCGCATCCCGCTAACAAAAACATTTTTTCTTTTTGTTTTTGTGCAATTTTTTGCTTTTTGTCCTGCCTTCGGGGGGGCCCTTCTGGGTCCCCCCGGGGGGTTTTTTGCCCCCATTTTTAGTTCAGCCACTGATGTTTTATTTTTTCTTTTTCCAGTTTTTTCAGTGGCTCTGTTTTGATTTTGTTACACCAAGAACAATTTAGGTGGTAAGGTGTGGATCTCAGGTGATTTTGAAATTAGTAAGTTTTGGGGCTTTTCCCAGGGTTTTTTTGGGGTTGCATAAGACCCTTCCTATCCTTTTCTATTTAGTTTCTTTGGGCCCCAGCGTTTTCTCATACTATTTTTTTTTCTGTGTCATATTTCATCTTGTCTAACCCCCATTACATGTTTGGGGCTTTCTATTTTCTTTTGGGGGTTCTGCACGGGCAGATAGCTTTCCCATTTTTATCTTTAGGGTAAATTAGTTTTTTCAGGGTGGACAGGCTCGGACCAACAGGAACCCCCCACGGCTGCCTCTAGTTTTTGGTGGGTTTGCAGGGTACTGCAATCTCAAAAATTCCAACTGCTCGGTGTATTGCCTTTTTTACCTGCACTCCCAGCTACCGAAAAATAACGTATCACCGGCCTTAAAAAAAAGAAAATTGTATGTACCACAGAAGGAAAAAATATTTTAAAGAAAAAAGGTTTTTCAGAGTTGTCAGAGATATTTTTCTGTTTGTTTTCATTTTTTTCCCTCGTATTCCCGGGTGCTGGGGGGGATTTTTCCTCAATGGATTTTGCACGTTTTTTCTGGGGCCCTGTGGATCACTTGCCCTGGGGGTTCAATATTGCTGCAATCTTTCTAGGTTGCCTGTTTTTGGAAACCCAGGATCCCCATGCCAGTTTTGTTTTTTGGGGACGAGCTAAGTTTCAAATTTTAAAAAATAATTGAAATTTTTTTTTTCCCTTAAAACCAAAGCCCCTCGGGGAAACCAGCGCAGCAGGTTCAAAATTTCATTTTCTCTCCTGCGGGGCGACCCCTCGGGATTGGGGGCTTTTTCCCTGCCCCGGGGGATCCTGTTTGATGATGTTAAGCATTTTTTAAAGGTTTTGGGGGTTTTGTCATAAACCCAAAAAGCACGATCAAGCTAAAAAAGCCTTTTTGGGCATTAAACGGGGGCCTTTATGACCTAGAAAATCTGTAGAAAATTTCCTAGGGGGGGCATCCTACCAAATGGAATACACCTTTTTCAGCCCTTTTTCCCAAGGGGCGTCAAAATTAAAGGATGTTTTGTGGGATTCCCCGCCCCTTTTTTTACCGCACCCCTCGCTACCCAAACATAACAAGGCCTTTGTGTTATGATTTGGTAGCGAGGGAGTGCAGGGAAAAAGGAATACACCAAACATTGGGAATTAAAAGAGATTGCAGTACCCTGACTAACCACCACACTAGAGGCAGCCGGGAGCCCTTCCCACGTTGGCCTAGACCCCGCACAGCCTGAGAAACTAATTACACCTAAAGATAAAATAGGAAACTATCTGCCCCGGGGGCAGAACCCCAAAGAAAAGAAAACCCCAAACATTAATGGCGGTTAGACAAAAGAAATAATCACAAAAGAAAAAGTAGAGAAAAACCGGGCCCAAACAACTAAATAGAAAAGGGTAGGGAAGGTACTTAACTGCAATCCCAAAAACCCTGAAAAGCACAACTCTACTAAATTTTTAAAAACACCCAGATCACCGACCTCTACCACCTAAATTATTTTTCTGTGTAACAAAATCAAACAGCAGCCACTGAAAAAACTGTAAAAAAAAAAAGTACAAACAAGTGCTGAACAAACGAAGGGCAAAAGCCCCCAGGGGACCCTGAAGGCCCCCCCAGAAGGCAGGACAAAAACAAAAATCTAGCACAAAAAAAAAAAGAAGAAAATGCCTTTTTTGATAGCAGGGGAGCAACCCGCACAGCAGGGACAAGGGGAAAAAGGGTTCAAGGATTTTTAGACCAAACAAATTTATCACCGAACCCTGATGGAAGGTGACTCCCTTATAAAGACCAGCATAACACCGATTCCCAACCTCCAATCTTTAATGGGAAAAAACCAACCGCTTGTGACCACCAAGGAAGCCCTGCTCAAAACTCATCTCAAACCCCTTTACAACAGTACCCCCCCCTTTGAGAGGGTCCCGAACCCTCATTGAGCAACCAGGTCGGTCAGGATAGTTCATGATACGCACGGATAAGTCTCCCAACATGGATGTCCAAGCAAAAAACCCAAAATTGTCTTCCTGACCCAAAACCCCTCCCTTTAAACCCAAAAACGGGGTTTTCCGCTAAAAAACGAGAACTAATATTTTCTCAACCAATACTCCAGATTTCCCTCACCAAAACGGTCAGAGGCACAGCACAGGGGCCACTGGCTCAACAAACCTCTTCAACAAGGGCTTTGGAACACGTTATGGATCTTAAAAGCCCTGGAAAAAGCAAACAAAAAGAAAAAGGA
Source organism: Oophaga sylvatica (assembly GCA_033576555.1). Classification (NCBI taxonomy): domain Eukaryota; kingdom Metazoa; phylum Chordata; class Amphibia; order Anura; family Dendrobatidae; genus Oophaga; species Oophaga sylvatica. Next base: position 9,496 of record JARQOD010014066.1, read on the forward strand.
TTAATAATCCCATGATCTTATAAGTCCAATGAACCAGGCTTAAATTTAGGAATGCACCTCATGGAATATTTTTGAGGGCAACCAACCAATCCCACTTTAAACCGAGGACCATCTCCTAGCCCGTAGCAAACCGCTGGGCCTTCCCGAGAGGGCAACCCTCCACTACCTGGGCCCAAAACTGTTCATACGTCCACAACAGACAACACCGGACAGACAGAAGCCCGTCTGTCCAAAAAAATCGAGGGAAACCCCAAAAACAGAAAAACGGAGACATCAAAATGGCAGACTAGCCCAAATTTTTTAAGAGCAAACTCAGCCAAAGGCAAAAAAAAACCCAGTCATCCTGCACGACACAAAGCACTTTAATAATCTCCAATTGGGTTTTTTTCTCATTTGACCATTGGGCTGAGGGGAAATGCCGAGGGGAAAGACAATTGAACACCCAGTTTATAACAAAAAGCCTCCAAAATCTGGAAACAAACGGACCCTCGTCGACCAAGTTTTCAGGAATGCCGTGAAAACGAACCACTGCTGAAAACAGGGCACCAATCGAGGGGGAAGGGCAACTTAGGTAAGGGGCACAAGTTTTATCTTTTTGGAAAAACCCTTCACAATTCCCAAGGGGGTCTTTCTCTGAGAAACGGGAAGTTCGGAAATGAAATCCATAGGGAATATGGCCATGGTCTCTTGACACAGGCAATGGACAAAAAACCACTAGGCGAGAGCAAGGGTTGGAGCGAAGCAAGTCCCGCAGGACTGCACAAATTCCCTGACATCACAGACAAGGAGGCCACCAAAAAACACAACCAATCCTGGTACCAAAATTCCGGGATGCCCAGCCAAAACGGAACCAAAGAAAATCAACATCACACTCTTTTTCCACTGTCCGGGCAAACAATTTTTCCCAAAGGGGGAGCCTCGGGGGCCATCCTCCGACCCCCCCACAATTCAAATTGGGGGAGATGGCGGAAAAAACTACACCCTCTTTTTAAAATAAAAAGGGTCAATAACTCAGAGAGTCCGCAAGGAAACCCTCGAAGGGCATCCCCCTTAACATTTTTAGTGCCAGGAAGAAGGAAACCACAAATTAAAACTGTGAAAAAACAAGGCCCCCCTGGCCCTAGGGTTATCGCTTGCAATTCCGATAGCCAATTCTAAGTCCCTAACCACCACCTGATGTTTGGCTCCCTCCGCCAAAAGCTCCACCTTCAAAAGCCCACTTCGGGGCCAATAACCCCGATTACCCCGTCAAATTACTTTCATAGAGAAAATTTCGAGAGAAAAAGGCACAAGGTTTTTTTTTGAGGCCTTTGGATTTTTTTGGGACAAAAGGGCACCCCCAATTTCAGAGGCATAAACCTCCCCTAAATGGCAAGAAACATCAGGCCCGTAAACGGGGAGCAGAAGTGAATTTTTGTTAAGTTCCTGAAATGCGAGACGCCCGGGAGGCCAACACCACATCAAACCCCTTTTTTGGTAAAATTGTTAATGGTTTAAACAAAAACCGAGAAATTACCAATAAATTTACGATAAAAATTGAAAAACCCAAAAATCTTTGAAGGGGCCTTTAATGAATAGGTTGGACCCAATCACCGAGCTGAACCTTGACCGGTCCATTTCAAAAACAATGGGACAAAAAATCCCAGAAATGAATCCCTGTACGCCAAAAAGACACTTTGATCCCTTCACATACAGAGCATTCTCTCTCAAAATCGGGAAAACAGTTCGAAAAATGTTTTTACAGAAGTCCCATCTTAGAAAAAATCAAGATTCTCCAAATAACAACAGAAAATTTTTCCACAAAACCCTGAAAATTCATTCATAAGGGCTGGAAACGAAGGAGCATTTTTGGACCCAAAGGGTCACTAGGTACTCAAAAGCCCTTCAGGGGTATTAAGCCCCTTCCATTCATCCCCGTCTTTAAGCAATAAGGTTTACGCCCCCTGGGGCAAAACTTGGGAAACCAAGTAGCGTTTTTCACCCTGGAAAAAAGGCAAAATCAAGGAACGGGTTTGATATTTCACAGTAATATTGTTCAAAAACATAATCAATACACGCCTTAATGAACCATCCTTTTGGCCACAAAGAAAAAAACCGCACCTAAGGGGGAAGAGGATGGGCTGATATGAAACCCCTTTTCCAAGATTTCCTTATAAAACCGCATAGCCCGTCTTTCAGGACAGAAATTTAAAAAGGGGGACCTTTAGGAATTTTCTACCCGGCACTAAAACAATAAAAGCAGTCATAGCCCTATGGGGGGGCAAGGATGCAATTTTCTTTCGCTAAACACATCAAAAAATCAATCAAAAAGTCAGGAAATCCCGAGCCGGGGGGGGCAGAAAAAACGGGGTGTTGGTATTAAAAACCCTTGGCACCCCAACGGTTACAGACACAGATTTTCCCAAACCCAAAACAGGATTATGAACTGTAAACCCAAAGGGGAAACCCATACATAATATCATGCAGATTTTACAGAACCCAAAAATTTTCAGCACTCCTGGATCAGGTTTTAACCCCCATTATCACCTGAGTAAGAACTAGGTTT
>JARQOD010014067.1:0-12039 GCA_033576555.1 Oophaga sylvatica
CACTTTGATCCCTTCACATACAGAGCATTCTCTCTCAAAATCTGGAACACAGTTCGAACATGTTTCACATGAGAGTCCCAGTCATTAGAAAAAATCAAGATATCATCCAAATAAACAATCAGAAATTTGTCCACAAAATCCCTGAAAATGTCATTCATGAAGGACTGGAAGACGGAAGGAGCATTAGTGAGCCCAAAGGGCATCACTAGGTACTCAAAATGCCCTTCAGGGGTATTGAATGCCGTCTTCCATTCATCCCCGTGCTTAATGCGAATAAGGTTATACGCCCCCCTGAGGTCAAGCTTGGTAAACCAAGTAGCGTTTTTCACCCTGGAAAACAGGTCAGAAATCAAGGGTAACGGGTATTGATATTTCACAGTAATATTGTTCAAGAGACGATAATCAATACACGGCCTTAATGAACCATCTTTTTTGGCCACAAAGAAAAAACCGCACCTAAGGGTGAAGAGGATGGTCTGATATGACCCTTCTCCAATGATTCCTTGATATAAGACCGCATAGCGTCATGTTCAGGTACAGACAAGTTAAAAAGGCGACCTTTAGGGAATTTACTACCTGGCACTAATTCAATAGCGCAGTCATAGCTCCTATGGGGAGGCAAGGATGCAGATTTACTTTCGCTAAACACATCAGAAAAATCAATCAAAAAGTCAGGAACATCCTGAGCCTGGGGGGAGGCAGAAAAAACAGGAGTGTTGGTATTAACACATTGGCAGCCCCAACTGGTTACAGACACAGATTTCCAATCCAAAACAGGATTATGAGACTGTAACCAAGGGAAACCCAGCACGATAATGTCATGCAGATTATACAGAACCAAAAATTTGCAGCACTCCTGGTGATCAGGTTCAACCCTCATTATCACCTGAGTAGAAAACTGGGGTTTATTCTCAGCCAAAGGGGTAGAATCGATCCCCAGTAGGGGAATAGACTTCTGTAGGGGTATCAAGGGAAACCCACAACGTTTAGCAAAATCATAATCCATCAGGTTAATAGCTGCTCCAGAATCAACGAAAGCCTGAGCAGAAAATGAGGACAGAGAGCATATCAGAGTGACAATTAATAAAAACTTAGTCTGAACACTACCCAAGACAACTGAACGTGCAAAACGTCTTCCCCGCTTAGGGCAGACTGAAATAGCATGAGAGGCATCACCACAGTAGAAACATAACCCATTGCGCTTTCGAAACTCATGACGCTGTGCCCCAGACACCACTCTATCACACTGCATGGATTCAGAAGCTGGTTCACAAGGCAACACCATTCCACGCATACTTCTCCGCTCACGCAAACGTCTGTCAATTTGAATCGCTAATGACATAGAATCATTGAGACCAGAGGGGACAGGGAATCCCACCATAACATCCTTTACATTATCTGACAGACCCTTCCGGAAAAGGGCTGCCAAAGCGTCGTCATTCCATTTGGTCAGGACTGCCCACCTACGGAATCTCTGACAGTATAACTCAGCGTCATAAGGCCCCTGATTTAATGCCAACAAGGCTTTTTCAGCTTGATCAGTGACATTAGGCTCATCGTACAATAACCCCAAAGCCTCAAAAAATGCATCAACATCACTCAAAACAGGATCCCCAGGTGTCAGGGAAAAAGCCCAATCCTGAGGATCGCCGCGCAGGAGAGAGATGACAATTTGAACCTGCTGCGCTGCGTTCCCTGAGGACTTAGATTTTAAGGCAAAAAACAATTTACAATTATTTTTGAAATTCTGAAACTTAGCTCGATCCCCCAAAAACAAATCTGGCATGGGGATCCTAGGTTCCACAACAGGCAACCTAGCAAGATATGCAGCAATACTCTGAACCTCAGTGCCAAGCTGATCCACACGGCCAGACAACCGTGCAAACTCCATTGAGAGAAAAGATCCTCCCCAGCACCCAGAGATACAGAGGGAAAAAAAAAAATGCAACAAATAGAAAAATATCTCTGACAACTCTGACAACCTTTTTTCTTTCACAATATTTTTTCCCTTCTGTGAGTACCATATGTCTCGACCACGCACCACAATTGTGGGTTTCCAGGGATATGGGGTACTCGGAGCCGAGCCCATGAAAGTCTATGGGATTTGTGTCACTGGCAGCGGTGGCTCGTTCCGTGTCCCTGGCGGTCAGGCGTATGTTGGGGGGGAATATTTACAGGGGATAGGTATATTTACAGTTCGTGACGCCACCTGTAGTTCTCTGATCACTAAGACCAGCGCTGCTGTAGATCTCTGAGGGGATGGTGAGGCAGCTAGATGTCGGGTCCCCTACAGGTGGGACTCTTCCCTCAGGTCGATAATTATGGTGGGTTGTGCAGGGATGCAATCAAATAACTCAGTCTCACATATAGAAGCATCTTCCCATACCTTTTACTTGTCAGATGATAAGGCAGGTCCCAGGGAGGCTGGTCGGGTGGAGGATGTGCTTTGAGGCAACAGCTGAACAGGTTATGGGCCTCCTTGACTTTCAAAATTATGAGTTCAACCAGCATAAAGCGTAGTTCACTCCAGAATCTCCAGCTTCTCCAAGCTGTACTGCCCGGTCAGTTTTGTGGTCGGAGTCTTCCTTTGAGAGAGCTGGGTTCCTAATGTGGTCCTGCAGTGACTCCAAGTTCCCACTCTCCCTGACCCCAGTTACGTACCGACACTCCAAGGGCTGCTTTCTGCTACCTAAGGTCCAGTAAGCCTCTGGTTTTTCTATCACTATGCCTGGAGCTATAGTGACGCTTCGGTCCCCAGTGACCGGTGACAATGTGCAGGCTAATCCGATCCTTAAGGCACTTCTGAATCCTTCCCACTATGCCCTTCGCCCTGCTTCTGCTTTCAATGTAGCACTGAAGCGTGAAGATAGAAAGTCAGTTTTCTTCCTTGGTCTCACTGAGTAACTCTCAGTTTCCTCAAAGTTCAGACTGAGTAAAAGGTAACTCTGACTAGACTCGGGATGATAACTAGTCATCCGTTACTAGACTCCACTTCGTTGAATTGGCAGGAACTAATCTTCTGCTCACCCAGAGCTCTGACAGTGGCTCCCTGCATCAGGGCGCTGGTATCCAAGGTACACAGCGGGTTTCCAGGCACAGCCCCGCGCCTGGAAACCCACTGTGTACCTTGGTTACCAGCGGATCGCTGGTCTCCCGCCTGTCACACGCAGCAATGTGTGCCTGTCAGCGGGAAACCAGCGATCAAAAAAAGGTCCTGAATTTCAGCGACGATCAGCGATACCCGGCAGGGGGCTGATCGTCGCTGAATGTCACACACAGCGATATCGCTGGTGAGCTCGCTGCTGCGTCACAAAACTAGTGACTCAGCAGCGATCTTGGCAGCGATATCGCTATGTGAGACGGGCCCTTAAGTGGAAAGCTTAATTGATTGCTTTGCACTTTCACTTCAGGTCAGCCAGGGACACAATCAGTGACGTCAGAGGGAACTGATTAACAAAAATAGGGGTTCCCTTCGAAAAAAAAAATGGCGTGGGTCCCCCCATTTTTGTTAACCAGCCAGATGAAGCAGACCGCTGAGGCCTGGATTTTCAGGCTGTTAAGAGCCAAGATCCATGGACCTTGCCAGCCTGATAATACTAGGCCACAGCAGTCTGCATATCTTGGCTGATTAACAAAAATAGGGGATCCCTCGAAAAAAAATTGGCGTGGGGTCCCCCCTATTTTTGTTAACCAGCCAGATGAAGCAGACCACTGAGGCCTGGATTTTCAGGCTGTTAAGGAGCCAAGATCCATGGACCTTGCCAGCCTGATAATACCAGGCCACAGCAGTCTGCATATCTTGGCTGATTAACAAAAATAGGGGATCCCCTCGAAAAAAAATTGGCGTGGGGTCCCCCCTATTTTTGTTAACCAGCCAGATGAAGCAGACCGCTGAGGCCTGGATTTTCAGGCTGTTAAGGAGCCAAGATCCATGGACCTTGCCAGCCTGATAATACTAGGCCACAGCAGTCTGCATATCTTGGCTGATTAACAAAAATAGGGGATCCCCTCGAAAAAAATTGGCGTGGGGTCCCCCCTATTTTTGTTAACCAGCCAGATGAAGCAGACCGCTGAGGCCTGGATTTTCAGGCTGTTAAGGAGCCAAGATCCATGGACCTTGCCAGCCTGATAATACCAGGCCACAGCAGTCTGCATATCTTGGCTGATTAACAAAAATAGGGGATCCCCTCGAAAAAAATTGGCGTGGGGTCCCCCCTATTTTTGTTAACCAGCCAGATGAAGCAGACCGCTGAGGCCTGGTTTTTCAGGCTGGTAAGGATCCAATATCCATGGACCTTGCCAGCCTGATAATACCAGGCCACAGCAGTCTGCTTAGCTTGGCTGGTTAACAAAAATAGGGGATCCCCTCGAAAAAAAAACGGCGTGGGGATCCCCCCTATTTTTGTTAACCAGCCAAGTAAAATGCAGACTGCTGCGGCCTGGTATTAAAAGACTGTCAAGGCCCATGGATTTTGGCCCTCAACAGCCTGATAATACCAGGCTACAGCAGCCCCACATTTGGCGCATCAAAAGATGTGCCAATTGTGGCACTTTACCCGGCTCTTCCCACTTGCCCTGTAGCGGTGGCAAGCGGGGTAATAAGGGGTTAATGTCACCGTTGATTGCACTGTGACAATAAGCCCGGTTAATAATGGAGAGGCGTCAATAAGACACCGATCCATTATTAATCCCAAAGTTATTAAATGTATAAAAAAAAGACAAAGCAAGAAAAAAGTCTTTTAATGAAATAAAAGAGACAACACAGTTTTCATTTCTTTTATTATACTCTCATTCCTGCGACGCCATCGATCTCCTGTAAAAAAAGAAAAAAAACAAACCAACAGTATACCACCTGTCCGACGCAGTCCATAGTAACGATAGTCCCACGACGATCCAACTCTGCTACATCGCAATGACAGGCAGAGCCTGACATCCCGGCGCAGCACAGCTGATTACCTGCTTCCCCGGCGGTGACGTCATCGGACTGACTGCTTTACGGCCGGGATTACCCAGCAGTCACTGCAGTTATCGCGAGAAACTGCATGTGACCGCCAGGGAGAAGATGATGTCGGCCATCAAGCAGTCCAGGACGTGACCGCCGGAGATCTTCTGCCAGGTAAGTGCCGCTGACTCCTGACAGACCCGACCGACGGACACTGACAGTGACAGTGACAATCCCGATTCCGGTATCCGATATGACGAAAATATCGGAACTCGGAATCGGAATTCCGATACAGCCAATATCGGCCGATACCCGATATTTGCAGTATCGGAATGCTCAACCCTACTTAAGACACATGTGCCATCCTCCAAATTGGGTCAGAAATTCATTGGACCTTTTCAAATTTCTGCAAAAATTAACCAGGTTGCTTTTCGTTTAAAACTTCCCAACAATCTAAAGATTCATCCAGTGTTTCACATATCCTTGCTCAAACCCTTCTGTGAAAACCCGTTTCCAGGAAGAATTCAGCCACCTCCTCCACCAGAAAGGATCCGTGGTGAAGAAGAATACATTGTGGATAAGATTCTGGACTCCCGAAAATTCAGAGGTAAACTGCAGTATCTGGTGCAGTGGAAGGGTTACGGACCAGAGGAAAATTCATGGGAACCAAGGGACAACGTCCATGCTCCTAGACTAACAAGAGCCTTTCATCAGAGGTACCCGGATAAGCCAGCTCCTGAGATGTCCAGAGGCCATCCTGGAAGGAGGGGAGTACTGTCAGGAGTCGAACCCAGTACCTCTTGTCCACTGGCCAGCAGCTCTACCATCTGAGCTATTCTGCTGGCTGCAAAGTTCCTTGCTGAACCCAGATACCATTGACTGTTCTTCCTGATTGGCTACACCTAGTGCTCTCTTGATTGGGCCTCTGATTACCAATTACACACCCTATATAAACCTGGCCCTGTGGGTGTGTCATTGCGAGATTATTGAGCTCCAAGCCTTTAGTCAAGCGTTTCCTGCTGATCCATTGCTACAAACACTGCTCTCCTGTGAACCGACCTTGGCCTGCCTTCTGACTACGCTCTCCGCCTGATCCATTGCTACAAACACTGCTCTCCTGTGAACCGACCTCGGCCTGCCTTCTGACTACGCTCTCCGCCTGATCCATTGCTACAAACACTGCTCTCCTGTGAACCGACCTCGGCCTGCCTTCTGACTACGCTCTCCGCCTGATCCATTGCTACAAACACTGCTCTCCTGTGTACCGACCTCCGGCTGCCACCTGACTACGTTATCTGCCTGCTCCTCTGTTACCGAACTGCCTTTCCTGTGTACCGACCTCCGGCTGCCACCTGACTACGTTATCGCCTGATCCATTGCTACAAACACTGCTCTCCTGTGTACCGACCTCCGGCTGCCTTCTGACTACGCTACCTGACTCTGCTTCCCCTAGTGTTTGCAGTAACATAGGCTCCAACCCAGACGGGATCTTGACAGGGAGGCTGGTCGGGTGGAGGATGTGCTTTGAGGCAACAGCTGAACAGGTTATGGGCCTCCTTGACTTTCAAAATTATGAGTTCAACCAGCATAAAGCGTAGTTCACTCCAGAATCTCCAGCTTCTCCAAGCTGTACTGCCCGGTCAGTTTTGTGGTCGGAGTCTTCCTTTCTATGTGCAGGATAATCCGATCCTTAAGGCACTTCTGAATCCTTCCCACTATGCCCTTCGCCCTGCTTCTGCTTTCAATGTAGCACTGAAGCGTGAAGATAGAAAGTCAGTTTTCTTCCTTGGTCTCACTGAGTAACTCTCAGTTTCCTCAAAGTTCAGACTGAGTAAAAGGTAACTCTGACTAGACTCGGGATGATAACTAGTCATCCGTTACTAGACTCCACTTCGTTGAATTGGCAGGAACTAATCTTCTGCTCACCCAGAGCTCTGACAGGAATCCTCACTGTCTAAGAAGAACTAGCCCTGACTGCTCTGTACGATGACAGGAAGCTAGACTGACTCTCTCCTGTGCTACACGTCACTCCCCTATACACCCCTGTGGGTGTGTCTGAAGTGTAAGTGAGTGTCAAGCTTTAACTGTTACCTTACTGTGCATTCTCCAGATCCTGTGTGCCTTACATACCAGGGCTACACACATACAATTTTCAATTTTTAGGCCGGTGATACTGTTATGTTTCGGTAGCTGAGGAGTGCAGGTAAAAAAGGCAATACACCAGAGCAGTTGGAATCTATGAGATTGCAGTACCCTGACTAACCACCACAACTAGAGGCAGCCGTGGAGCGTTCCTACGTTGGTCCTAGACGCCTCGTCACAGCCTGAGAAACTAACTACACCTAAAGATAGAAATAGGAAAGCTATCTGCCCCGGAGCAGAACCCCAAAGATAATAGAAAGCCCCCAAACAAGTAATGGCGGTTAGACAAGAAGAAATACTGACACAGAAAGAAAATAGTATGAGCAAACGCTGGGGCCCAAACTAACTAAATAGAAAAGGATAGGAAGGGTACTTACTGCAATCCCAGAAAACCCTGAAAAGCACCAACTCTACTAATTTCAAAATCACCTGAGATCACACGACCTCTACCACCTAAATTAGTTCTCTGGTGTAACAAAATCAAAACAGCAGCCACTGAAAAAACTGGAAAAAGCAAAAGTACAAACATCAGTGGCTGAACTAAACTGAGAGGGCAAAAGCCCCCGAAGGGGACCCAGAAGGCCCCCAAAGAAGTGCAGGACAAAATGCAAAAATATAGTACAAAAACAAAAAGAAGAAAATGTCTTATCTGTTAGCAGGAAACAGGACTCAAGGATTCAGACCAGAACAATTGATCACTGGCAACCCTGATGGGAAGGTGACTCCCTTATATAAGACCAGTCAGTAACACCTGATTCCCAGTCCTCACAATCTTCACTGAACAGACCAGTACCGCTTGTAACCACCAGAGGGAGTCTCTGCTCAGAACTCATCTCAAACCCATTCACAACAGCCCATACAGTATAGCCCGGGTCACTACTGAAGATGCTAGACTGTATGGGCTCCTTCCAGGTGCCTGACTGCAGCCCATACAGTCTAGGGGGCTCACTACTGAAGATGCTAGACTGTATGGGCTCCTTCCAGGTCCTCACTGCAGCCCATACAGTGTAGCCGGCTCACTACTGAAGATGCTAGACTGTATGGGCTCCTTCCAGGTGCCTGACTGCAGCCCATACAGTGTAGGGGGCTGACTACTGAAGATGCTAGACTGTATGGGTTCCTTCCAGGTCCTGACTGCAGCCCATACAGTGTAGCCGGCTCACTACTGAAGATGCTAGACTGTATGGGCTCCTTCCAGGTCCTGACTGCAGCCCATACAGTGTAGCTGGCTCACTACTGAAGATGCTAGACTGTATGGGCTCCTTCCAGGTCCTGACTGCAGCCCATACAGTTTAGCTGGCTCACTACTGAAGATACTTGACTGTATGGGCTCCTGTCAGGTATATATTCTTCAAGAAAGCAGACTTTATGGGTTGCTGCCTGGCCCTGACTGCAGCCCATACATGACACTAGAATGTATGTGCTCCTTCAAGGTATAAATTATTAAAGCCAGCAGAATATGGGCTCCTTCCAGTTGCCTGACTGCAGCCCATACAGTCTAGCTGGCTCACTACTAGAGATGCTAGACTGTATGGGCTCCTTCCAGGTGCCTGACTGCAGCCTATACAGTGTAGCCGGCTCACTACTGAAGATGCTAGACTGTATGGGCTCCTTCCAGGTCCTGACTGCAGCCCATACAGTGTAGCCGGCTCACTACTGAAGATGCTAGACTGTATGGGCTCCTTCCAGGTCCTGACTGCAGCCCATACAGTGTAGCCGGCTCACTACTGAAGATGCTAGACTGTATGGGCTCCTTCCAGGTCCTGACTGCAGCCCATACAGTGTAGCCGGCTCACTACTGAAGATGCTAGACTGTATGAGCTCCTTCCAGGTCCTGACTGCAGCCCATACAGTGTAGCCGGCTCACTACTGAAGATGCTAGACTGTATGGGCTCCTTCCAGGTGCCTGACTGCAGCCCATACAGTGTAGCCGGCTCACTACTGAAGATTCTAGACTGTATGGGCTCCTTCCAGGTCCTGACTGCAGCCCATACAGTGTAGCGACTCACTACTGGAGATGCTAGACTGTATGGGCTCCTTCCAGGTCCTGACTGCAGCCCATACAGTGTAGCCGGCTCACTACTGAAGATGCTAGAATGTATGGGCTCCTTCCAGGTCCTGACTGCAGCCCATAAAGTGTAGCCGACTCACTACTGAAGATGCTAGACTGTATGTGCTCCTTCCAGGTCCTGACTGCAGCCCATACAGTGTAGCTGGCTCACTACTGAAGATGCTAGACTGTATGGGCTCCTTCCAGGTCCTGACTGCAGCCCCTACAGTGTAGCCAGCTCACTACTGAAGATGCTAGACTGTATGGGTTCCTTCCAGGTCCTGACTGCAGCCCATACAGTGTAGCCGGCTCACTACTGAAGATGCTAGACTGTATGGGCTCCTTCCAGGTCCTGACTGCAGCCCATACAGTCTAGCCGGCTCACTACTGAAGATGCTAGACTGTATGGGCTCCTTCCAGGTCCTGACTGCAGCCCATACAGTGTAGCCGGCTCACTACTGAAGATGCTAGACTGTATTGGCTCCTTCCAGGTCCTGACTGCAGCCCATACAGTGTAGCTGGCTCACTACTGAAGATGCTAGACTGTATGGGCTCCTTCCAGGTCCTGACTGCAGCCCATACAGTGTAGCTGGCTCACTACTGAAGATGCTAGACTGTATGGGCTCCTTCCAGGTCCTGACTGCAGCCCATACAGTGTAGCCAGCTCACTACTGAAGATGCTAGACTGTATGGGTTCCTTCCAGGTCCTGACTGCAGCCCATACAGTGTAGCCGGCTCACTACTGAAGATGCTAGACTGTATGGCTCCTTCCAGGTCCTGACTGCAGCCCATACAGTCTAGCCGGCTCACTACTGAAGATGCTAGACTGTATGGGCTCCTTCCAGGTGCCTGACTGCAGCCCATACAGTGTAGCCGGCTCACTACTGAAGATGCTAGACTGTATGGGCTCCTTCCAGGTCCTGACTGCAGCCCATACAGTGTAGCCGGCTCACTACTGAAGATGCTAGACTGTATGGGTTCCTTCCAGGTCCTGGCTGCAGCCCATACAGTGTAGCTGGCTCACTACTGAAGATGCTAGAATGTATGGGCTCCTTCCAGGTCCTGACTGCAGCCCATACAGTGTAGCCGGCTCACTACTGAAGATGCTAGACTGTATGGGCTCCTTCCAGGTCCTGACTGCAGCCCATACAGTCTAGCCGGCTCACTACTGAAGATGCTAGACTGTATGGGCTCCTTCCAGGTGCCTGACTGCAGCCCATACAGTGTAGCCGGCTCACTACTGAAGATGCTAGACTGTATGGGCTCCTTCCAGGTCCTGACTGCAGCCCATACAGTGTAGCCGGCTCACTACTGAAGATGCTAGACTGTATGGGTTCCTTCCAGGTCCTGGCTGCAGCCCATACAGTGTAGCCGGCTCACTACTGAAGATGCTAGACTGTATGGGCTCCTTCCAGGTCCTGACTGCAGCCCATACAGTCTAGCCGGCTCACTACTGAAGATGCTAGACTAGGGATGTCAAAGTCAAACACACCGAGGGCCAAAAAAAAAAATTTGCTACAAGCCGAGGGCCGGACTGACGCCGGCCCTGCTACCGGTGCATTGTGGGAAATGTAGTGTTGGTGCCAGGGCCGGCTCCAGGTTTTTATGGGCCCCGGGCGAAAGAGCCTCAGTGGGCCCCTTTAACACAGACCACGATTCATGATGCACAGATACAGCAGAGAAATATGGGTACAGTACAACGCCAAATACTTCACTTCTTCCATTACATGAGTGAAATCTATTGTAAATTGTACAATAGCTCAAAAACCGCCAAATCCTCACAGCGCACAGAACAGACTGGACAGTACAGTCCTCCATACAATATTATGGGCACCACAGTCTCCCCCTCATCACCCATATAATACCCCATGCAGGATGTCACCCCCCATATAATGCTCCATACAGAATACTGGACCCAATATAATGCTCCATACAGGATACTGGACCCAATATAATGCTCCATACAGGATACTGGTCCCCATATAATGCTCCATACAGGATACTGGTCCCCATATAATGCTCCATACAAAATATGGAGCTCTCCTCTGCGCTGTGCTGCGTTCTGCACTGTTACAGCTCAGGAAAGGGCGCTGTGGAAAGACTCCCCATTATCATCATCATTGCCTCCCCATCATCATCATGGCCTCCCCATTATCATCAATGCCTGCCCATCATCATCATCTCCTCCCCATCATCATCAATGCCTGCCCATTATCATCAATGCCTGCCCATTATCATCAATGCCTGCCCATTATCATCATCTTCTCCCCATCATCATCAATGCCTCCCCATTATCAGCAATGCCTGCCCATCATCATCTCCTCCCCATCAACATCAATGTCTGCCCATCATCATCTTCTCCCCATCATCATCAATGCCTCCCCATTATCAGCAATGCCTGCCCATCATCATCTTCTCCCCATCATCAATGCCTCCCCATTATCAGCAATGCCTGCCATCATCACACACAGACAGCACACAAGCACTCTCTCACATACATACATACACACACACATACACACACACACACACATACATACACACACAAAGCACCGCACTACATACACACACAGAGACACACACACAGAGACGTCTTACCTGTTCAGCGTCCCCGCGCTCTGTGCCACAGCCGGCCGCTGAATGATGACGTCATTCAGCGGCCGGCTGTGAGAGGAAGCGCCGGCGCCCCCTGGAGCCCGGAGCTGCGGCAGCGGAGGCACGGGAGAGGTAAGTATTGTTGCCAGCTGCTGCCGGGGCCCTGAGCAGGCGGGGGGGGCCCAGTGGCGGCGCTGACACCGCTCTCCTCCGCTAACGGGCGCGGGGGTGCCAGACTGCGAGTGGGCCCCCCGCCTGCTCAGGGCCCCGCCTGCCAGGGGGCCATAGATAATCAATTCGCGGGCCGGAA
>JARQOD010014068.1:0-12024 GCA_033576555.1 Oophaga sylvatica
GAAGCTGTAAGAGCTGGTGGTTCGTAACTAGGAAGTGAGGTCTTCGTTTTAAGAAAGCAGATTAATACGCTTATTAAGGGAAGTGTCCAGGAAATCTGCGTTAACAGGTTAGGACTGCAGGAATGTTTATCTTGGGTGGTTTTTACTCCTATTAAAGAAATTTTCACCTTTAAAAAGGAACTGCACCAGAATAATGCTGGTTAACGAGTTAGGATTCGACAGTGTTATCTGTTGGTGGTTTCATCCTTTAAAAGAATTTACGATTTAGGAATACCGAAATTGCAGGTATGCAGGGAATGCAGGTGAACTGTATGAGTGTTGGGGCTTCTCCATTGATAGTTATACCTTATAAAGGGACTGTACAGGATTCGTTTAAAGGAGGTATCAGGAATGCGGTGACAGGTATGGGTTGGGTGGCTCTATAGCGTAGGATTTTTGCTTTATTAAAGGGACGTCAGAATACGTTTAAGAGATGCAGGAATTAGGGCATGTTTGAGTGCGGTGCTGGTCACTTAAAATAAGGATTTACGCTTTATTAAAGGAAAGCACAGGAATATCGCTTTTAGGTGCAGGAATGGGAAGTGAGGTTGGTGTCTGTTTAACTTTACCTTATATAAGATAGAATATGTTTTAAAAGCGGTAGCAGGGATCTGCAGTGACAGTGTTTGGGCTGTCGGTGGCGTTCTCCTTAGGATAGATTTATTACGCTTTATAAGGACGGTCACCAGGAATGTACGAGTATGCAGGGATGCAGTGAACGTGTTATGGGTGCTGGGGCTGTCTCTCATTAGAGAAAGATTTATTACGCTTTAAGGGATGGTGCAGGTATGCAGGAATCGAGGTGAACAGTGTTATGGTGCTGTCTGGCTGTCGTCATCCTATTAGACAGATAGGATTTATTACGCTTTATTAAAGGAACGGTCACCAGAATATCGCTTAAGCTGCAGGAGCAGGGAATCTGAGTGAACAGTGTTATGGCTGTCTGGTGGCTGTCGTCATCCATTAGACAGATAAGGATTTATTACCTTTATTAAAGGGAACGTGTCACCAGAATACGCTGTTAACTGCGGTATGCAGGATTGCAGGTGAACAGTGTTATGGGCTGTCTGTGCTGTCGTCATCCTATTAGACAGATAAGATTTATTACGCTTTATAAAGGGAACTGTCACCAGAAATATCGCTGTTAAGCTGCAGGTATGCAGGGATCTGCGGTGAACAGTGTTATGTGCTGTCTGGTGGCTGTCGTCATCCTATAGCAGATAAGGATTTATTAGCTTTATTAAGGAACGTGTCACAGAAATATCGCTTTAACTGCAGGTAGCAGGATCGGCAGGTGAACAGTGTTATGGTGCTGTCTGGGCTGTCGTCATCCTATTAGACAATAAGATTTATTACGCTTATTAAAGGGAACGTGTCACCAGAATATCGCTGTTAACTGCAGGTATGCAGGAACAGTGTTATGGGCTGTCTGGTGGCTGTCGTCATCCTATTAGACAGATAAGGATTTATTACGCTTTATTAAAGGGAACGTGTCACCAGGAATATCGCTGTTAAGCTGCAGGTATGCAGGGATCTGCAGGTGAACAGTGTTATGGGCTGTCTGTGGCTGTCGTCATCCTATTAGACAGATAAGGATTTATTACGCTTTATTAAAGGGAACTGTCACCAGAATATCGCTGTTAAGCTGCAGGTATGCAGGGAATCTGCAGGTGAACAGTGTTATGGTGCTGTCTGGTGGCTGTCGTCATCCTATTAGACAGATAAGGATTTATTACGCTTTATTAAGGGAAGTGTCACCAGGAATATCGCTGTTAACTGCAGGTATGCAGGAATCTGCAGGTGAACAGTGTTATGGAGCTGTCTGGTGGCTGTCGTCATCCTATTAGACAGATAAGGATTTATTACGCTTTATTAAAGGGAACGTGTCACCAGAATATCGCTGTTAAGCTGCAGGTATGCAGGGAATCTGCAGGTGAACAGTGTTATGGGCTGTCTGGTGGCGTCGTCATCCTATTAGACAGATAAGGATTTATTACGCTTTATTAAAGGGAACGTGTCACCAGAATATCGCTGTTAAGCTGCAGGTATGCAGGGAATCTGCAGGTGAACAGTGTTATGGGCTGTCTGGTGCTGTCGTCATCCTATTAGACGATAAGGATTTATTACGCTTTATTAAAGGGAACGTGTCACCAGAATATCGCTGTTAACGCAGGTATGCAGGAATCTGCAGGTGAACGTGTATGGTGCTGTCTGGTGGCTGTCGTCATCCTATTAGACAGATAAGGATTTATTACGCTTTATTAAAGGGAACGTGTCACCAGAATATCGCTGTTAAGCTGCAGGTATGCAGGGAATCTGCAGGTGAACAGTGTTATGGAGCTGTCTGGTGGCTGTCGTCATCCTATTAGACAGATAAGGATTTATTACGCTTTATTAAAGGGAACGTGTCACCAGGAATATCGCTGTTAAGCTGCAGGTATGCAGGGAATCTGCAGGTGAACAGTGTTATGGGCTGTCTGGTGGCTGTCGTCATCCTATTAGACAGATAAGGATTTATTACGCTTTATAAGGGAATGTCACAGAATATCGCTGTTAAGCTGCAGGTATGCAGGAATCTGCAGGTGAACAGTTTATGGCTGTCGGTGGCTGTCGTCATCCTATTAGACAGATAAGATTTATTACGCTTTATTAAAGGGAAGTCACCAGAATATCGCGTTAAGCTGCAGGTATGCAGGAATCGCAGGTGAACAGTGTTATGGGCTGTCTGGTGCTGTCGTCATCCTATTAGACGATAAGATTTATTACCTTTATTAAAGGAACTGTCACCAGAATATCGCTGTTAACTGCAGTATGCAGGGAATCTGCAGGTGAACATGTTATGTGCTGTCTGGTGGCTGTCGTCATCCTATTAGACAGATAAGGATTTTACGCTTTATTAAAGGGAAGTGTCACCAGAATATCGCTGTTAGCGCAGGTTGCAGGATCTGCAGTGAACAGTGTTATGGTCTGTCTGGTGGCTGTCGTCATCCTATTAGACAGATAAGGATTTATTACGCTTTATTAAAGGAACGTGTCACCAGAATATCGCTGTTAAGCTGCAGGTATGCAGGAATCTGCAGGTGAACATGTTAGGTGCTGTCTGGTGCTGTCGTCATCCTATTAGACAGATAAGATTTATTACGCTTTATTAAAGGGAAGTGTCACCAGAAATATCGCTGTTAAGCTGCAGGTATGCAGGATCTGCAGGTGAACAGTGTTAGGTGCGTCTGGGCTGTCGTCATCCTATTAGACAGATAAGGATTTATTACGCTTTATTAAAGGAACGTGTCACCAGAATATCGCTGTTAACTGAGGTATGCAGGAATCTGCAGGTGAACAGTGTTATGGGCTGTCTGGGCTGTCGTCATCCTATTAGACAGATAAGGATTTATTACGCTTTATAAAGGGAACGTGTCACCAGAAATATCGCTGTTAAGCTGCAGGTATGCAGGGAATCTGCAGGTGAACAGTGTTATGGGCTGTCTGGTGGCTGTCGTCATCCTATTAGACAGAAGATTTATTACGCTTATTAAAGGGAACGTGTCACCAGAATATCGCTGTTAAGCTGCAGGTATGCAGGGATCTGCAGGTGAACAGTGTTATGGGCTGTCTGGTGCTGTCGTCATCCTATTAGACAGATAAGGATTTATTACGCTTTATTAAAGGGAATGTCACCAGAAATACGCTGTAAGCTGCAGGTATGCAGGGAATCTGCAGTGAACAGTGTTATGGGCTGTCTGGCTGTCGTCATCCTATTAGACGATAGGATTATTACGCTTTATTAAAGGAACGTGTCACCAGAATATCGCTGTTAACTGCAGGTATGCAGGATCTGCAGGTGAACAGTGTTATGGGCTGTCTGGTGGCTGTCGTCATCCTATTAGACAGATAAGGATTATACGCTTTATTAAAGGGAACTGTCACCAGAAATATCGCTGTTAAGCTGCAGGTTGCAGGGAATCTGCAGGTGACATGTTATGGGCTGTCTGGGCTGTCTCATCCTATTAGACAGATAAGGATTATTACCTTTATTAAAGGGAAGTGTCACCAGAATATCCTTTAACGCAGGTATGCAGGAATCTGCAGTGAACAGTGTATGGGCTGTCTGGTGCTGTCGTCATCCTATTAGACAGATAGGATTTATTACGCTTTATTAAAGGAACGTGTCCCAGAATATCGTGTTAACTGCAGGTATGCAGGGAATCTGCAGTGACATGTATGGGCTGTGGTGGCTGTCTCATCCTATTAGACAGATAAGATTTATTACGCTTTATTAAAGGGAATGTCACCAGAATATCGCTGTTAAGCTGCAGTATGCAGGAACTGCAGGTGACAGTGTTTGGCTGTCTGGCTGTCGTCATCCTATAGACAGATAGATTATTACGCTTTATTAAAGGGAATGTCACCAGAATATCGCGTTAACTGCAGTATCAGGGATCTGCAGTGAACATGTTATGGGCTGTCTGGTGGCTGTCGTCATCCTATTAACAGATAAGGATTATTACGCTTTATTAAAGGGAACTGTCACCAGAATATCGCTGTTAACTGCAGGTATGCAGGATCTGCAGTGAACAGTGTATGGGCTGTCTGTGGCTGTCTCATCCTATTAACGATAGATTTATTACCTTATAAAGGGAATGTCACCAATATCGCTGTTAACTGCAGGTAGCAGGAATCTGCAGTGACATGTTATGGGCTGTCTGTGCTGTCGTCACCTATAGACAGATAGGATTATTACGCTTATTAAGGAACGTGTCACCAGAATATCGCTTAAGCTGCAGATGCAGGAATCTGCAGTGAACATGTTATGGTGCTGTCTGGTGGCTGTCGTCATCCTATTAGACAGATAAGGATTTATTACGCTTTATTAAAGGAACGTGTCACCAGGAATATCGCTGTTAAGCTGCAGTATGCAGGGAATCTGCAGGTGAACAGTGTTATGGTGCTGTCTGGTGGCTGTCGTCATCCTATTAGACAGATAAGGATTTATTACGCTTTATTAAAGGGAACTGTCACCAGAAATATCGCTGTTAAGCTGCAGGTATGCAGGGAATCTGCAGGTGAACAGTGTTATGGGCTGTCTGGTGGCTGTCGTCATCCTATTAGACAGATAAGGATTTATTACGCTTATTAAAGGGAACGTGTCACCAGAATATCGCTGTTAAGCTGCAGGTATGCAGGGAATCTGCAGGTGAACAGTGTTATGGTGCTGTCTGGTGGCTGTCGTCATCCTATTAGACAGATAAGGATTTATTACGCTTTATTAAAGGGAACGTGTCACCAGAAATATCGCTGTTAAGCTGCAGGTATGCAGGGAATCTGCAGGTGAACAGTGTTATGGTGCTGTCTGGTGGCTGTCGTCATCCTATTAGACAGATAAGGATTTATTACGCTTTATTAAAGGGAACGTGTCACCAGGAATATCGCTGTTAAGCTGCAGGTATGCAGGTGAATCTGCAGGTGAACAGTGTATATGGAGCTGTCTGGTGGCTGTCGTCATCCTATTAGACAGATAAGGATTTATTACGCTTTATTAAAGGGAACGTGTCACCAGAATATCGCTGTTAAGCTGCAGGTATGCAGGGAATCTGCAGGTGAACAGTGTTATGGTGCTGTCTGGTGGCTGTCGTCATCCTATTAGACAGATAAGGATTTATTACGCTTTATTAAAGGGAACGTGTCACCAGGAATATCGCTGTTAAGCTGCAGGTATGCAGGGAATCTGCAGGTGAACAGTGTTATGGTGCTGTCTGGTGGCTGTCGTCATCCTATTAGACAGATAAGGATTTATTACGCTTTATTAAAGGGAACGTGTCACCAGGAATATCGCTGTTAAGCTGCAGGTATGCAGGGAATCTGCAGGTGAACAGTGTTATGGGCTGTCTGGTGGCTGTCGTCATCCTATTAGACAGATAAGGATTTATTACGCTTTATTAAAGGGAACGTGTCACCAGAATATCGCTGTTAAGCTGCAGGTATGCAGGGAATCTGCAGGTGAACAGTGTTATGGTGCTGTCTGGTGGCTGTCGTCATCCTATTAGACAGATAAGGATTTATTACGCTTTATTAAAGGGAACGTGTCACCAGAATATCGCTGTTAAGCTGCAGGTATGCAGGGAATCTGCAGGTGAACAGTGTTATGGTGCTGTCTGGTGGCTGTCGTCATCCTATTAGACAGATAAGGATTTATTACGCTTTATTAAAGGGAACGTGTCACCAGGAATATCGCTGTTAAGCTGCAGGTATGCAGGGAATCTGCAGGTGAACAGTGTTATGGAGCTGTCTGGTGGCTGTCGTCATCCTATTAGACAGATAAGGATTTATTACGCTTTATTAAAGGGAACGTGTCACCAGAAATATCGCTGTTAAGCTGCAGGTATGCAGGGAATCTGCAGGTGAACAGTGTTATGGAGCTGTCTGGTGGCTGTCGTCATCCTATTAGACAGATAAGGATTTATTACGCTTTATTAAAGGGAACGTGTCACCAGAATATCGCTGTTAAGCTGCAGGTATGCAGGGAATCTGCAGGTGAACAGTGTTATGGGCTGTCTGGTGGCTGTCGTCATCCTATTAGACAGATAAGGATTTATTACGCTTTATTAAAGGGAACGTGTCACCAGAAATATCGCTGTTAAGCTGCAGGTATGCAGGGAATCTGCAGGTGAACAGTGTTATGGAGCTGTCTGGTGGCTGTCGTCATCCTATTAGACAGATAAGGATTTATTACGCTTTATTAAAGGGAACGTGTCACCAGGAATATCGCTGTTAAGCTGCAGGTATGCAGGGAATCTGCAGGTGAACAGTGTTATGGAGCTGTCTGGTGGCTGTCGTCATCCTATTAGACAGATAAGGATTTATTACGCTTTATTAAAGGGAACGTGTCACCAGGAATATCGCTGTTAAGCTGCAGGTATGCAGGGAATCTGCAGGTGAACAGTGTTATGGAGCTGTCTGGTGGCTGTCGTCATCCTATTAGACAGATAAGGATTTATTACGCTTTATTAAAGGAACGTGTCACCAGGAAATATCGCTGTTAAGCTGCAGGTATGCAGGGAATCTGCAGGTGAACAGTGTTATGGTGCTGTCTGGTGGCTGTCGTCATCCTATTAGACAGATAAGGATTTATTACGCTTTATTAAAGGGAACGTGTCACCAGGAATATCGCTGTTAAGCTGCAGGTATGCAGGGAATCTGCAGGTGAACAGTGTTATGGTGCTGTCTGGTGGCTGTCGTCATCCTATTAGACAGATAAGGATTTATTACGCTTTATTAAAGGGAACGTGTCACCAGGAATATCGCTGTTAAGCTGCAGGTATGCAGGGAATCTGCAGGTGAACAGTGTTATGGAGCTGTCTGGTGGCTGTCGTCATCCTATTAGACAGATAAGGATTTATTACGCTTTATTAAAGGGAACGTGTCACCAGAATATCGCTGTTAAGCTGCAGGTATGCAGGGAATCTGCAGGTGAACAGTGTTATGGTGCTGTCTGGTGGCTGTCGTCATCCTATTAGACAGATAAGGATTTATTACGCTTTATTAAAGGGAACGTGTCACCAGGAATATCGCTGTTAAGCTGCAGGTATGCAGGGATCTGCAGGTGAACAGTGTTATGGAGCTGTCTGGTGGCTGTCGTCATCCTATTAGACAGATAAGGATTTATTACGCTTTATTAAAGGAACGTGTCACCAGGAATATCGCTGTTAAGCTGCAGGTATGCAGGGAATCTGCAGGTGAACAGTGTTATGGAGCTGTCTGGTGGCTGTCGTCATCCTATTAGACAGATAGGATTTATTACGCTTTATTAAAGGGAACGTGTCACCAGGAATATCGCTGTTAAGCTGCAGGTATGCAGGGATCTGCAGGTGAACAGTGTTATGGTGCTGTCTGGTGGCTGTCGTCATCCTATTAGACAGATAAGGATTTATTACGCTTTATTAAAGGGAACGTGTCACCAGGAATATCGCTGTTAAGCTGCAGGTATGCAGGGAATCTGCAGGTGAACAGTGTTATGGAGCTGTCTGGTGGCTGTCGTCATCCTATTAGACAGATAAGGATTTATTACGCTTTATTAAAGGGAACTGTCACCAGGAATATCGCTGTTAAGCTGCAGGTATGCAGGGAATCTGCAGGTGGTGAACAGTGTTATGGTGCTGTCTGGTGGCTGTCGTCATCCTATTAGACAGATAAGGATTTATTACGCTTTATTAAAGGAACGTGTCACCAGGAATATCGCTGTTAAGCTGCAGGTATGCAGGGAATCTGCAGGTGAACAGTGTTATGGAGCTGTCTGGTGGCTGTCGTCATCCTATTAGACAGATAAGGATTTATTACGCTTTATTAAAGGGAACGTGTCACCAGAATATCGCTGTTAAGCTGCAGGTATGCAGGGAATCTGCAGGTGAACAGTGTTATGGTGCTGTCTGGTGCTGTCGTCATCCTATTAGACAGATAAGGATTTATTACGCTTTATTAAAGGGAACGTGTCACCAGAATATCGCTGTTAACTGCAGGTATGCAGGAATCTGCAGGTGAACAGTGTTATGGTGCTGTCTGGTGGCTGTCGTCATCCTATTAGACAGATAAGGATTTTTACGCTTTATTAAAGGGAACGTGTCACCAGAATATCGCTGTTAAGCTGCAGGTATGCAGGGAATCTGCAGGTGAACAGTGTTATGGTGCTGTCTGGTGGCTGTCGTCATCCTATTAGACAGATAAGGATTTATTACGCTTTATTAAAGGGAACGTGTCACCAGAATATCGCTGTTAAGCTGCAGGTATGCAGGGAATCTGCAGGTGAACAGTGTTATGGAGCTGTCTGGTGGCTGTCGTCATCCTATTAGACAGATAAGGATTTATTACGCTTTATTAAAGGGAACGTGTCACCAGAATATCGCTGTTAAGCTGCAGGTATGCAGGGAATCTGCAGGTGAACAGTGTTATGGTGCTGTCTGGTGGCTGTCGTCATCCTATTAGACAGATAAGGATTTATTACGCTTTATTAAAGGGAACGTGTCACCAGAAATATCGCTGTTAAGCTGCAGGTATGCAGGGAATCTGCAGGTGAACAGTGTTATGGTGCTGTCTGGTGGCTGTCGTCATCCTATTAGACAGATAAGGATTTATTACGCTTTATTAAAGGGAACGTGTCACCAGAATATCGCTGTTAAGCTGCAGGTATGCAGGGAATCTGCAGGTGAACAGTGTTATGGGCTGTCTGGTGGCTGTCGTCATCCTATTAGACAGATAAGGATTTATTACGCTTTATTAAAGGGAACGTGTCACCAGAATATCGCTGTTAAGCTGCAGGTATGCAGGAATCTGCAGGTGAACAGTGTTATGGAGCTGTCTGGTGGCTGTCGTCATCCTATTAGACAGATAAGGATTTATTACGCTTTATTAAAGGGAACGTGTCACCAGAATATCGCTGTTAAGCTGCAGGTATGCAGGGAATCTGCAGGTGAACAGTGTTATGGCTGTCTGGTGGCTGTCGTCATCCTATTAGACAGATAAGGATTTATTACGCTTTATTAAAGGGAACGTGTCACCAGGAATATCGCTGTTAACTGCAGGTATGCAGGGAATCTGCAGGTGAACAGTGTTATGGTGCTGTCTGGTGGCTGTCGTCATCCTATTAGACAGATAAGGATTTATTACGCTTTATTAAAGGGAACGTGTCACCAGAAATATCGCTGTTAACTGCAGGTATGCAGGGAATCTGCAGGTGAACAGTGTTATGGTGCTGTCTGGTGGCTGTCGTCATCCTATTAGACAGATAAGGATTTATTACGCTTTATTAAAGGGAACGTGTCACCAGAATATCGCTGTTAAGCTGCAGGTATGCAGGGAATCTGCAGGTGAACAGTGTTATGGTGCTGTCTGTGGCTGTCGTCATCCTATTAGACAGATAAGGATTTATTACGCTTTATTAAAGGGAATGTCACCAGAATATCGCTGTTAAGCTGCAGGTATGCAGGTGAATCTGCAGGTGAACAGTGTTATGGTGCTGTCTGGTGGCTGTCGTCATCCTATTAGACAGATAAGGATTTATTACGCTTTATTAAAGGGAACGTGTCACCAGGAAATATCGCTGTTAAGCTGCAGGTATGCAGGGAATCTGCAGGTGAACAGTGTTATGGTGCTGTCTGGTGGCTGTCGTCATCCTATTAGACAGATAAGGATTTATTACGCTTTATTAAGGAACGTGTCACCAGAATATCGCTGTTAAGCTGCAGGTATGCAGGGAATCTGCAGGTGAACAGTGTTATGGTGCTGTCTGGTGCTGTCGTCATCCTATTAGACAGATAGGATTTATTACGCTTTATTAAAGGGAACGTGTCACCAGGAATATCGCTTAGCTGCAGGTATGCAGGGAATCTGCAGGTGAACAGTGTTATGGAGCTGTCTGGTGGCTGTCGTATCCTATTAGACAGATAAGGATTATTACGCTTATTAAAGGGAACGTGTCACCAGAATATCGCGTTAAGCTGCAGGTAGCAGGAATCTGCAGGTGAACAGTGTTATGGAGCTGTTGGTGGCTGTCGTCATCCTATTAGACAGATAAGGATTTATTACGCTTTATTAAAGGGAATGTCACCAGAATATCGCTGTTAAGCTGCAGGTATGCAGGGAATCTGCAGGGAACAGTGTTATGGTGCTGTCTGGTGCTGTCGTCATCCTATTAGACAGATAAGGATTTATTACGCTTTATTAAGGAACGTTCACCAAATATCGCTGTTAAGCTGCAGGTATGCAGGGAATCTGCAGGTGAACAGTGTTATGGGCTGTCTGGTGGCTGTCGTCATCCTATTAGACAGATAAGGATTTATTACGCTTTATTAAAGGAACGTGTCACCAGGAATATCGCTGTTAAGCTGCAGGTATGCAGGGAATCTGCAGGTGAACAGTGTTATGGTGCTGTCTGGTGGCTGTCGTCATCCTATTAGACAGATAAGGATTTATTACGCTTTATTAAAGGGAACGTGTCACCAGGAATATCGCTGTTAAGCTGCAGGTATGCAGGGAATCTGCAGGTGAACAGTGTTATGGAGCTGTCTGGTGGCTGTCGTCATCCTATTAGACAGATAAGGATTTATTACGCTTTATTAAAGGAACGTGTCACCGAAATCGCTGTTAAGCTGCAGGTAGCAGGTCTGCAGTGAACGTGTATGGAGCTGTCTGGTGCTGTTCATCCTATTAGACGATAAGGATTTTCGCTTTATTAAAGGGAATGCACAGGAATATGTTAAGCTGCAGGTGCGGGATCTCATGAAAGTGTATGTTTTGTGGCTGTCGTCACCAAACAGATAGTTTTTACGCTATAAGGGACTGTCACAATATTGTGTTATGGAGCTGTCTGGTGGCTGTCGTCATCCTATTAGACAGATAAGGATTTATTACGCTTTATTAAAGGGAACGTGTCACCAGGAATATCGCTGTTAAGCTGCAGGTATGCAGGGAATCTGCAGGTGAACAGTGTTATGGGCTGTCTGGTAGCTGTCGTCATCCTATTAGACAGATAAGGATTTATTACGCTTTATTAAAGGAACGTGTCACCAGAAATATCGCTGTTAAGCTGCAGGTATGCAGGGAATCTGCAGGTGAACAGTGTTATGGTGCTGTCTGGTGGCTGTCGTCATCCTATTAGACAGATAGGATTTATTACGCTTTATTAAAGGGAACGTGTCACCAGGAATATCGCTGTTAAGCTGCAGGTATGCAGGGAATCTGCAGGTGAACAGTGTTATGGTGCTGTCTGGTGGCTGTCGTCATCCTATTAGACAGATAAGGATTTATTACGCTTTATTAAAGGGAACGTGTCACCAGAAATATCGCTGTTAAGCTGCAGGTATGCAGGTGATCTGCAGGTGAACAGTGTTATGGTGCTGTCTGGTGGCTGTCGTCATCCTATTAGACAGATAAGGATTTATTACGCTTTATTAAAGGGAACGTGTCACCAGGAATATCGCTGTTAAGCTGCAGGTATGC
>JARQOD010014069.1:0-12014 GCA_033576555.1 Oophaga sylvatica
TGTCCCGGAAGCTGCTCAGGGTGGAGGATGCACGTCCAGTAATCACTGTGTAGGTTTAAGGCCTCCTTATTTCTCAATGTGTGTGGGTTTCTAACTTGCATGAAGCTAAGTTTAACTCCTTCTCCTTTCTAACGCCCGGCTGATCTTGTGATGAGGTCTTTTTGTGGACAGAACAGTGTCTCTATGGCGGTACCTGCCAGACCCCCGTCTTCCTGACCCTGGTTACGTATCAGCACTGAAGGGCCCCTCTGCGACCTGAAGTCCAGAGTCCCCGGTTTTTCCACTAGGTGTGAAGATGCTAGCAAGCTCGACCCGGTGTCCGGTAGTGCAGAGTGGAGGTTAGCTGTAAATGCTATTTTCTCCTCAGTCACTCTCTCCCTTTTGTCCACTCGCCTGTCGTCCTAACGCACACCTTAATATAAGCACAGGCAGCAGTAGATGTCAGCTTCTCGCTCCAACTTCCTCAGCCCTCAGACTAATCTGACAGGGTTTCTCCCTCCCAGCTTGTCTGAGGTAACTCCGTTCAGAGATGTCGTGTCTGCTCTCCTGAGGTAACACCAACGACTGACTAACGTTCAGCTAGATTGTCTTTATCTCACTGCTGTCTCAAGGGCTCCCTCTGGTGGAACCAGGAAAAATGTGTTATGTGCTTATCAGGTATTTGTGAATTACCTTTCTGTGCATCCTCCAGGGAACATGTGGCACCAAACACAGCTGGGCTACACATCCCCCCCTAGTTAATATCAGCACTCCCGGGCTGAAAAAGAAAACAATTTTTATAACATAACAATAAACATAACTCATCCCTTGCGGGAGGTAAGGACACTTCAAACGTTACAATGTGTACAAATGGCAATAGAAAAATATCAAATACTTTCACAGTGCAAATAAATACAAGATTCTTGTGGAGGACCCGTACCAAACCTCCCACGGCGGTCCTGGGTGGGCTGCAGGACTTCTCTGCTGCAAACCTCACTCAAGGCCACACCATACGGGTTTTTCTTCTGAGGTAGAATGGCTTTACGTAAAACCAAGATGAGGCACTAAGTGCCAACTATTTACAATTAAAGTTCTGTGCTGCAAGAGTCCTCAGCACGCAGTCCTTCAAAAAGAAACACATTTCACCTATCACATTACCCAACTAGGGTATACTACTTCAGCATGT
The DNA here is from genome assembly GCA_033576555.1 of Oophaga sylvatica. Lineage (NCBI taxonomy): Eukaryota > Metazoa > Chordata > Amphibia > Anura > Dendrobatidae > Oophaga > Oophaga sylvatica. The sequence goes on from JARQOD010014069.1 coordinate 1,166, forward strand.
AAATATAATCGTCATATAACATTCTCAATAAAATGCAATTCTCTTCATAACTTTGTACAATTAAGTAAACCCTGTCTGGGTCATACTAGATTAATTTGCTAGGACTACTCTTGGTACCTAAAAGGTAACCTTCCTTTCGTTGTACGTACTGACCTACGTGGTGTGGTGTCAGGTATAGTAGCATCTAGCCTATCTGTGCTGCGTGCTGGCAAACTGTAAATCCGCCTCCACCTCTCTAGGGATCTGGCAAGCATACTAGCGACTGGGCGATGCGGTTCTGCTCCGCCAGGGGATTCTTCTACCTGAGACCCAACATCTGAAGGTTCCACATTTTGAGATTCCATTCTTTGAGATACTACTTCTGGAGATGCTACAGGAGCAGGTTCTTCTTGAACTATTTCTTCTGCTGTGGCAACTGGCTCAACTGGACGTTGAAGCGCTTCTTGTGGTTGGTAAAATTAAAGTACTGGAATAATCACAGCTTCTCCGATACAAGGCCAATCTGCAGGAAAATCTCCTAGGTCCGTGTGTATGACTTCACCTGATTTCTCTTTTTCCATAACAAGTTCTTCCTCGGGAAGTTTTAACATGTCTGGACACAGTTTTAGGTGGTCTCTGGATACAGTGGTGGTCGTCTTTCCTCCATCTTTGCTAATGGTACAGGTTTTCCTGTTGTCAAATTAGGAATTTTGCACGACATATGGCTAGTGTTGAGCGATACGATAATGTAAATATCGGCTATCGGCCGATATTAGCTCTATCGGCCTTTCGATAATTCGTTTCGATATTTTCGTCTTATCGAATACCGGAATCGGATTTGTCACTGTCACTATGAGTGTCCGTCGGTCGGGTCTGTCAGGAGTCAGCGGCACTTACCTGGCAGAAGATCTCCGGCGGTCACGGCCTGGACTGCTTCATGGCCGCCATCATCTTTCCCCGGCGGTCACATGCAGTTTCTCGCGATAACTGCAGTGACTGCTGGGTAATCCCGGCCGTAAAGCAGTCAGTCCGATGACGTCACCGCCGGGGGAAACAGGTAATCAGCTGTGCTGCGCCGGGATGACAGCCTCTGCCTGCCTGCCTGCCTCTGATGTCATTCTGATGTAGCAGAGCTGGATCGTCGTGGGACACTCGTTACTATGGACTGCGTCGGTCAGGTGGTATACTTTTTTTTTTTTTTCATTTTTTACAGGAGATCGATGGCGTCGCAGGATGACACTGTAATAAAAGTAATGAAAACTGTGTTTCGTTTTTTTTTATTAAATTAAAAAACTTTTTTATGAACGTTCACCTGTCCGGGTACAAAAACAATTTAACTATTTACATACAGTGACCCTGTCCGGGTTATTTATAATTCTTTGGCAGGGGTGTTCCAGGTACCACCTGGTACTCTTCTGATGCTTGCCAAACATCCGAGGCACCAAGGACCACCAGGACCTGATGACGTCGTGTGGCCTGTACAGTCAAGTCGTGACCAGCTATCTGGGTCTGTGTGGCCATCTCTTTCATCTCCCTCCGGGTCTGGAGCCCTATGTCACGGACTGTACGAACCCCAGGGGGCCTAACAGGCGCCGGGTACGGGCCAGCTATACTTATCATGTCCATAGCTGGGGCTGCTGAGGAGACCACTGAGGGAGGCTGGGGAGATTTATGGCGTGGGGTGGGCACTTTTGCAGAGGCCTGGATGTGGGAGGCTGAAGGCTCCGAGGGTCTCACAGGTTCCTGACACTCTGGGGACCAGGGTCGCACCTGGTAACATTTAGGGCGTACCATCCATTGTAACCCCAGTGTCGGGTGTAAGTCACCAAGTCTCCTGGCAACAGGTCCCTCCCCGGGTGTCCTTCTTTGAGGTGAGCCTCCACGTCCCGCCGGTTCACAAAAACTTCTAAATAAAGTCCAGGCTCCTGGATGAAGCCCCAACCACCTTTTAACTTAAAGTTCCGTACTGCACCCTTACGCCGCGGCTCCCTCAGGGTTCCTTTATCTTTTCTCATCCGGTCCTTATCTGCCCGGTCCTTCTCCAGCTGACGTTGGCGAAGTTTTTGGGATTCTCGCTGCTCCCTTTGTCGCTCTGCTTCCTTCTCCCAACGTCTCCACTCTTCCTCCTGACGCCGGTTGAAATTCTCCTCCAGCATCTCCATGTCTCCACCATCAAACTGCAGCTTACAGTGTCCGGTTTGCGGCAGCTCTCCTGGCGCCCCCCAGTCCTGGCGGCGCTCACCTGCGGAGGAAGCAGCCGGCTCTGGAACAGATGACAGTCGGGGCTCCGGTACAGGCAGGTAGTGCTCTGGTGCCTGCGCGGCCTCCTCCATGAGGACGGGTGTCGCTTCTTCTGTCTCAGCGACGGGGGCAGACAGCGGGATCTGGGGTGCTGCCGGTGCAGCGTTTTTTGCACGAACGGGTGCCTCCACTGCGACAACGTCAACCGGATCACATTGCAAGGGCTGGGATGCCCGCACGGACTCCTCTACTAGAACGGGTGCCTCACCTTCCGGTACAGACACTTCAGGTAAGAGGGATTGGCGCCGATCCAAGTTTAGTTTTAGGGTACGCCAGCTGGCTTCCATCCTGGCGACCTCCTCCCGGTGCCGGGCCAGGCCTCTTAGGGTATCCTCCACTTCATGCAGCGTAGGAGGGTTTACAGGCCGGGTGCCCAACGGTGGTTCCGTGGCTATCGGGTCGCTTCCATGGGGGGAGAGCTCTGACTGCTCCATCCCTTCACACTTCTGCTCGTGTCCATTAGCCATCTCTGCCAAGTCACATGTGTCATTAGCATCTGGAGAGGGCCCCTCTTTTGTAGTGAGGCGGGACCTTCGTGTTAGTTTCCGCACACTGAGGAGGATGAGGAGGCGGAATTCAAGAGCTGTGGGGCACGATCTTACATTGCAGTACCATTTAGAGCCATCGTTTTCGCGTCACTGAGTGAGTGTGTACACCCATGAAGAGCACGCCCTTCTTCTTCACCAGTGCCTCGTCGTGACGCAGATATGGCGGAAAAATGGCAAATACATTCTCTGATGATTTTAGCAATTCTCAAGTAAAAACCAGTTCAATTCAGGCACACAGGACTCGCTTATAGCGAGCTACAGAATCCTGTTCGTGACGCCCAAGTTGAGTCGCACAGAGCCAGAGGTTTTTGGGGTACTCGGCACCGAGCCCGTCGACTTCTATGGGGTATGTCACGGCTTTACCCGGCAATTGAATCAGAGTCTATTTTACTATGTTGAAGTGTATAAACTATAAATATATGTATATATATATGTCACAATGACATGTATATATATATATATATATATATATATATATATATATGTATTCTATGTGTGTATATTTAGTGTTTACAAGGAAATAAAGGTTTTTTTAGTTGCGATATTTTGTTCCCATAGACTTACATTGGACTTCCAGTATCGAAATCGGATATCGAAGATATTTAGTGCTATCGGCGATACAATTTCGATACGATATTTTTAGATATCGAGCACTATCGCTCAACACTACATATGGCTCTTGTTCCCACTGATCATCCAATTCGTGCATTCTTCTTTTTCTTTTTAGCACAATTTCTCCAGGCATAAAAGTCTTAGCTGGCGCACTTTTGTTGTAGTTCTCCTCTTGCTTTTCCCTTACTTTATTGAGACTATCTTCCACGCAGGCTTGTACTCTCCTGTACTGTTCCTGTCTGTTTGTGTCCCAATCTTCAGTAGTAACATCAGCTTCTGGTTCTACAACACCAAGTTCCAAATCCATGGACAGCTTTCCTGGTCTTGCTCGCATAAGGTAGGCTGGAGTGCAGTTGGTGGAACTCACCAGTATGTGATTGTACAGATCTACTAGGTCAGGTAGTAGGTCTGGCCACCGATTCCTCTCCTCAAGTGGTACTGTCTTCAGCAGATCAATGACTATGTGATTCATCTTTTCACAGAGACCGTTTGTTTGGGGGTGGTAGGGTGTGGTTCTTATCTTCTTGCATCCATACAAATGACAGAACTCTTTAAACAATTCGGCTTCAAAGGCAGGACCTTGATCAGTTAACACTTGCTCTGGATATCCATGGGGTCTGCAGAAATACGCCTGAAACGTCTTTGCTGCTGTTTCAGCTGTCAGATCTTTGACAGGGGCGACCACCAGGAACCTGGAGTAGTGATCCACCATTGTCAGGGCATATGAGTATCCTGACCTGCTGGGTGACAACTTGACATGGTCCAATGCCACGATCTCCAAGGGACGAGTCGTCTTGATGGGTTGCAGAGGTGCTTTCTGGCTGCTGTAGTCTTTTCTTTGGAGGCTACAGGACGCACAGTTTTTACACCATTTCTCGATGGAACTTCACATTCCCACCCAGTAGAAACGACGCTTCAGTAGGGTTTCCAGCTTCTTCCAGCCAAAGTGCCCCGCTCGATCGTGGTAAGCTTCCAACACCATCTGGATGTCCGTTCTTGGAACTACTATCTGCCATACCATCTCATGGGTTCTGGGGTTGACGTACCTTCGGCACAGCTTCTCTCGGTAGATGAACAGCCGGCTTCTCTCGTTCCACAGCTGCTTTGCTTGTTGAGACGCATCCTTCTCCAAGGAGGAACCTTCCTGAGTTATCAGTTCCTTGATGTGGCTGACAACCGGGTCACTGTTCTGGGTCTCCTTCCAGCTGTGGTGAGGTAAAGGGTTTAACGTCTTACCACGCTGCCTCCTGTAGGCTCGTTGTTCGTGGATCATCCCATTTCTGTGGAATGCAGGTAGCTCAATCACTTCTAGGTCATCCGATTCCTCTTCCGTGTCGGACTCATGCGGCATTCTGGACAAGGCATCAGCGTTGGCATTCTTACGGCCCGCCCTGTACTTGATTGTGAACTGATAGTTCGATAGCCGAGCCATCCAACGTTGCTCCATGGCTCCCAGCTTGGCTGTTTCAAGATGTGTCAAGGGGTTATTGTCTGTGTACGCAGTGAACTTGCTGGAGGCTAGGTAATGCTTGAATCTTTCTGTAATGGCCCAGACCAGCGCCAGGAACTCCAACTTAAAGCTGCTATAGTTCTCTGGGTTTCTCTCGGTCGGCCGGAGCTTCCTGCTTGCATATGCAATGACTTTTTCTTGGCCATTTTGCTTCTGACTGAGGACAGCTCCCAATCCTTCATTGCTGGCATCAGTATACAGCAGGAATGGCTGGCTGTAGTCAGAATAGGCTAAGATCTCATCGCCTGTCAGGATCTCCTTCATCTCTTTGAACGCCTCAGCTTGTTCTTTACCCCAGTGGAATGGAGGATTTCTGCTCTTGAGGGATTTTCCTACCAGGAGGTCCTGCAGAGGCGCTGCTTTCTTGGTGTAGTCTTTTACAAACCTCCGGTAGTAACCTGTCAGTCCCAGGAACTGACGCACCTCCTTGAGATTCCTTGGTTCTGGCCATTTCTGGATGGCAGTGACCTTCTCGGGGTCCGGCGCTACTCCTTCTGAGCTGACAATATGTCCCAAGTACTGTACCTTTTGTTTGAGCAGATGGCACTTTGAAGGCTTCAGTTTCATCCCGTATTTGGACAGTGACTCGAATACCTCTGCCAGGTGCTTCAGATGATCCTCATACGTCTTGGAGTACACAATTACGTCGTCCAGGTACAGCAACACGGTTTCAAAGTTGAGATGTCCCAGGCAACTCTCCATCACTCTCTGGAACGTTCCTGGGGCACTGCTGAGTCCAAACGGCATTCTGTCAAACTCACAGAGTCCCATCGGGGTGGTGAAAGCCGTCTTCTCCCGATCCTCCTCAGCCACAGCTACTTGCCAGTACCCACTAGTGAGGTCGAGGGTGGAAAAAGTAGTTAGCAGTTTTTAAGGCAGCTAAGGATTCCTCAATGCGTGGTAAAGGGTATGCATCTTTATGTGTAATGCGATTTACTTGTCTGTAATCTACACACATTCTCATGCTTCCATCCTTTTTCCTAAACTAGGACTAGAGGTGCTGCCCAGGGACTACAACTATCCCTTATCACCCCTGCTTCCTTCATGTCACGCAACATTTCCTTAGCTTTCTGGTAGTGTGCTGGAGGTATAGGCCTGTACCGCTCTTTGATGGGAGGATGGCTGCCTGTAGGGATATGATGTTGTACTCCCTTAATTATCCCAAAGTCAAGTGGATGTTTGCTAAATACCTGTGTGTACTCCTGTACCACCCGTAGTATCCCTGTTTCTGGTGGGCTGGAGTGGTGTCTGTCCCGACATGGAGCTGCTGACACCAATCCTCCACCTGGGTTGCTGGGTCATTATCCTCCACTGGTTGGCGGGAGGCTAAGGACTCGGTCGTGAGAATGGAGTTGTTATCTACGGTATGTAATTGAGCAACAGTGGCATAACGTGGTAAATTCACTTCATCTTCTCCCCAGTTGAGAAGACGTACTGGTAATCTCCCATTTCGTACTTCTACTACCCCTCTAGCAGTCAAGAGTGTAGGTCTGTGCTCTGAACAATGGGGCTCTACTACTGCTTGGTAGTTCTGTCCTCTCAGACCTATTGCTGCTCTACACCATATAAGCATTTCACTCATTGGGGGTATCACAATGGGGTTTGGGTCTGTCACCCGTACATTACCAATTTCACCATCTGTCAGCTTCGCTTGCTGCTGGCACATCAGGGCCCGGATCTCCCTCTGGATCACTCCCTTTTGCTTTGGCCTGGCAACTTCGGCGAGCTGTTGGAGCAAAAACACAACTTCTCCCAGACAGTTACTAATAATGTTTGTACCTAAAACCACATTTAAGCCATTTTCCTCATTTACAGTCTTTACTACTAAGAGTCCCTGGTCCTTCAGCTCCACTCTGCCACCTTTACGTCCACGTTTTTGGCTCCTAGTATATCAACAGGGAGACCATTAGAGGCATACACGGCAAAGTCAGGGCTCGGGGGCTGGAGACTGTCCATGGACCAAAACTTATTATACAGGACATCAGGTATGATGGTCACCTGAGATCCAGTGTCCAGCAGGGCAGGGATTGCGATCCCGTCCAAGATGATGGACAGGTAGGGTCTTCCTCCCACAAACCTGCGGTTCCAGTCTGAGGGGCCTGATGAGTCTATTCCTGGGTGTTGGCCCTCGGACCCAAGATCTGCTCGTTTAAATGACACTGTCGGGCTAGATGACCTTTTCCGTTGCAACGGTAGCAGATGATCTCTCGGCGAGGATGGTGCTGATCAGGGGTCGCTCCTGGGGGTGGCGTTGTCCTCCTCCGGTGGGGCAACGTCCTCCTTTTCCTCCATTTCATCCAAGGGACATCCTCTGGGCAGTCGGCTAGCAGGATCTTTCCTCCTTCCTTCCGCAGTTGCAGGGCACTCATTACAGCGGCCAGGTTTTTAGTCAGCTGGCGCACTTCTGAGCGCAGACAGTCCAACTCAGTAGGGGGCGCCACCTGCGTTTTGGCTTCCGCCACCAGCGGGGAAAAGGTGGATGCTGCCGGCTTTAGAGTGGCTTCACCCGGGTGACACTGGGTCGACACCTCGGGCTTCTCCAGGGGTCGCAGTCATTTTATAGCCATATCTTTTAGGGCATCAAAGGTAGCGTCAGGATGATCCAAGGACCACCAGTGCACAGTCCTGCTTTCAGCTTGGGACCTCAGTCCCCGAACAAATTGTTCCTTCAGCATTTTGCTTTCATTAATGGCACTTATAGGGTTAACCTGTTTGAGAGCTCGCAGGGCCCCCTGTAGTCGGCAGGCGTAGTCCCTAATACTGTCATCTGGTCTCTGAGAGCATTGGTAAAACCTCATCCGGAGATCTGTTTCAGTGCGGTCCTCAAAATAGTCTGTAGCTTTAAGAAAATTGAAAGCACTGATTCCTGGTCTGCAGCTGTCCAAGTCTCTACTTCCCTTTCTGCAGCACCAGTCAATTGTCCTAATACCACTGCAGCTCTTTGTTTCTCTGTCATAGGGTACATATCCATTATGCTGCATATTTTGCGCTTGAACCCTGACAGGGTATCCGGCTTACCGCTATACTGAGGGAGCCACTTTGCTCCAGGCAGGTATGGGAGCGTCAGTGGTACTATCGGGGCCACAGGACCGGGTGAGGGGCCAGCGTTTCCATCCTGCGCGGCAGCGCCGGCGGGTAAGTCATTGGAGCGGTCGCCCTCGGCCGCGCTGTCAGCTTGCGGCTGCGACATGTCTGCGCCCCCCTTGTTAAGCGTGGCCTACCTTCTCCTGAAGGCTGCAGCTCTGCCAGGCACAGCGGTGGGGAAGGACCTGCGTCGCCGGCACTCTGAAGCTCTCCACAGGACCTGCCGCCGCGTCAGCGTTGGGGGCGTGTCCGGGACTCCGCGCGCTTTCTGCAGGTACGCCCCTTCTCTTTGCGCTGTAGCGCTGTACTTTGGCGGGCAATGGCCGACAATTGGCGCCAAAAATCACAAAACAGCAACACAGTCTCTAGCACAAAAACAGTCCATTTAGGCACACGGGACTCACGTATAGCGAGCTTCTTATCCTGTTCGTGACGCCAAAGATGAGCCGCACAACACCAGGGTTATGGGGTACTCGGCACCGAGCCCGTTCACTTCGATGGGGGAGAGGTCACGGGTAGCACGGCTCGGTCCGTTGCCCTGGGCGCTCATTCAAGGGGGATATTTACAGGGGATTGTAGAATGTTCGTGACGCCACCTGTGGTTTCTGATCAGGGTGACCAGCGCTGCAGGGTTAATCTTCTGAGGGGTTGTTACTGGGCAGCAAGGTGTTAAGTCTTCCACAGGTAAGACTGGATCCCTCAGGGTATATGGCGGTGCAGGGGTGCAAGCAATAAGGCAGACACACACAAGTCAGTCTCTTTCTATACCTTTACTGGTGATGGTTGCAGGCATGTCCCGGGAAGCTGCTCAGGGTGGAGGATGCACGTCCAGTAATCACTGTGTAGGTTTAAGGCCTCCTTATTTCTCAATGTGTGTGGGTTTCTAACTTGCATGAAGCTAAGTTTAACTCCTTCTCCTTTCTACACCCGGCTGATCTTGTGATGAGGTCTTTTTGTGGACAGAACAGTGTCTCTATGGCGGTACCTGCCAGACCCCCGTCTTCCTGACCCTGGTTACGTATCAGCACTGAAGGGCCCCTCTGCGACCTGAAGTCCAGAGTCCCCGGTTTTTCCACTAGCTGTGAAGATGCTAGCAAGCTCGGACCCGGTGTCCGGTAGTGCAGAGTGGAGGTTAGCTGTAAATGCTATTTTCTCCTCAGTCACTCTCTCCCTTTTGTCCACTCGCCTGTCGTCCTACGCACACCTTAATATAAGCACAGGCAGCAGTAGATGTCAGCTTCTCGCTCCAACTTCCTCAGCCCTCAGACTAATCTGACAGGGGTTTCTCCCTCCCAGCTTGTCTGAGGTAACTCCGTTCAGAGATGTCGTGTCTGCTCTCCTGAGGTAAAGGTAGCACACTGTAGCGCTATAGCTTGCAAACACGAAATATGAAAAATATGACAAATTAATTACATCATTACCTTAGAAATATGAAAAATTGAGAAGTCTTAGCGCATAAGATGGCCAAATTATGTGAGCCTGATAGCCACGTCAAGGCTCTTCTCGTATATCAGGTCCCTAACTAATGCCTATCCTCGCTTTAGAAAAGTCTGTCTGCATGGGAACCTATGAATCCTCTTTTCAGACTAAAATCTACATCTCTGTGGAGGGGTGATGAACCTGCTGTAATTAAAAGGCCTGTGACCACCAGGTGGAGTGCTCAGGCAGAAGGTAAATGTATACATATCAAAAAAACTGACCGGCACATCCAAACTTAGATTCAGTGAGAACAGGTGCTAAACCTAGAGTCACCAACTCATATACATACAAGAAGAAAAGGTAGCACACTGTAGCGCTATAGCTTGCAAACACGAAATATGAAAAATATGAAAAATTAATTACATCATTACCTTAGAAATATGAAAAATTGAGAAGTCTTAGCGCATAAGATGGCCAAATTATGTGAGCCTGATAGCCACGTCAAGGCTCTTCTCGTATATCAGGTCCCTAACTAATGCTATCCTCGCTTTAGAAAAGTCTGTCTGCATGGGAACCTATGAATCCTCTTTTCAGACTAAAATCTACATCTCTGTGGAGGGGTGATGAACCTGCTGTAATTAAAAGGCCTGTGACCACCAGGTGGAGTGCTCAGGCAGAAGGTAAATGTATACATATCAAAAAACTGACCGGCACATCCAAACTTAGATTCAGTGTGAACAGGTGCTAAACCTAGAGTCACCAACTCATATACATACAAGAAGAAAAGGTAGCACACTGTAGCGCTATACTTGCAACGAATTGAAAATATGAAAATTAATACAATATAAAAATTAATTACTCATTACTTGAAATATGAAAAATTGAGAAGTCTTAGCGCATAGATGGCCAAATTATGTGAGCCTGATAGCCACGTCAAGGCTCTTCTCGTATATCAGGTCCCTAACTAATGCCTATCCTCGCTTTAGAAAAGTCTGTCTGCATGGAACCTATAATCCCTTTTTAGACTAAAAACTACATCCTGTGGGGGGTGAGAACCTGCTGAATTAAAAAAGGCCGTACCACCCGGGGAGGCTCAGGGAGAAGGTAAAAGGGATCATATCAAAAAACTGACCGCACATCCAAAATAATTCAGGGGAACAGGTGGCCAAAACCCAAGTCACCCAAACCCAAAAATACAAAAAAGAAAAAAGCACACTGTACGCATAGCTTGCAAACACAAAAAGAAAAATTGAAAAATTAATACATCATTACCTTAGAAATATGAAAAAATTTAGAATCTAGCGCATAAGATGGCCAAATTATGAGCCTGATACCACTCAAGGCTCCTTCTCGTAACAGGGGCCCCAACAAACCCATCCCCGTTTAGAAAAATCTT
>JARQOD010014070.1:0-12005 GCA_033576555.1 Oophaga sylvatica
AAGTTGGACCTTTCACACGCATTGTGACCAGGTGGCGAATTTGTGAGTACTCAGGATATAGCAATGGATTGCCAGGTCTAGACATCGCATACAGTTGCAGGGAAAAAAATAAATAACTTATGAAGCCCCTCCAAGCCCGCTCTGCTGATAGTGGTGACGTCGTCAATCTGTTGTACAGTTGTTCTCTCCCAACCTGTGATATCCCTCCCGATAAATTTCGGGAAAGAAAGACCAGTTTAGGTATTCGGGAACTGTCTGTTATTTTTACCGGCCCCATTTTCCAGTCAGTAATCTATGACCCGAAAAATCTTATTGTGACCACGGACCAAGAAAAGATCCCAACTACATCGGATACAAGAGCCGGTACTTTCAGTGTTCAACTAATTGGTGACCTAATTATATGTCAAATTCCAACGGGGGTTATATGTAGGAGGACGGGCAAAAATGAAAAGGGATGAACCCTCGCCACACAATAAGAGAAAAAAAATGGATCACCTGGGCAATAAAACTTTCACTCTTATCTATGAACTGTTCCAAATTTAGTTCCTCCCTCGCCATAAGAAGTTCTGCTTCACGTCATTGTTTATCTTATTGCATTTTTTCTGTGCTGTGTGGTGTAAATTTTTCTTCAGATGTTGTATTATTTCTTCGTGAGAAAGACCTGAGTATCTCGAAAGCTTGCAATTGTTACCAATCTTTTCGTTAGGGCTCTATCATGGCTGGAAAAAAATCGGTCTTTTTGCGGGGAAAAAAAAGGTACAATTTTTTGTAAAAAGGAGCATTTGCTTGCGATTTTAAATCCCCATGCGTTTTCATCAGTTTTCCATCGTTTCCATCTGATCAATGGATTTAACATGAAGTTATTCATAAGCATTCCTCTATGTAAAAATTCTGTAAAAATCACATTGTCAAAAAAAATGTACACAAAAAAGCAAAAAATATAAATATTATATATATATATTATTATATATATGTCATAATTTACATAGTATAAACCGCTAATTCATCCCCGCATACTTAAATCCACGACAGCTTTAATAAAGAATTGAAGCAAACATATACACACTAGAATAATATTATATAGAATATATTATAATTGTCTTGTGACATTATATATATATATATCTATTTATACTATATTTATAGTTCATACACTTCTCAACGTAAAAGCCGCTAATTCAATTGCCGGCTTTGTGAAATCACAGAAGCCACATGAAAGAACATTGTTTACATGCTTAACCAGTCATTTAATGTATTTTGATATGTGGTTTTAACTTACAATTACTAAGTGTATGTTGCAAAATTTCAGACATTAGGGGTTAATTAAAGGTGTTAATTCGTTAAAAAAAATGTGTGGGCCCCCCCCTGTTTTTCTCACCAACAGAAAAGCAAAGCGTTGGGGGCAGTAATAATGCCTAGGGGGGTACATTTTTTTTGTGCCCCCTGGCTAAAAAAAATCTGCCCCAGACACCCAGAAAGGGCAAATCTTAATTAGTTCGCCCTTTCTGGCCCTTTGCCCGTCTATTCCCATTGCCCTGTAGTGGTGGCGAATGGTTAATAAGGGGTTAAAGCCACCTTGCAATTGAAAGGGACTTTAACCCGGTTAAAATTGGACTTCAATTTGACAACTATAATTATTAATCCTATTGAAGTAAATAAAAAAAACACAAACTTTAAAAAAATAATTTAATGAAATAAAAGGCATTTTTTGACCATCCTTTATTTAACTCTTAATCCCTCGAAGCCCTTGATTCCATAATAAAGAAAAAAAAAAAAAAAAATTTTCTTCCTACCGGCGTCTGTCACATCCCACGCTGTAATCCTTCACAAAGGTTAACTAGCTTTGAGCCAAGAGAGCAAGTAAGCTTGTGCTCGCTGAAAGCTCCTGAGAATGAGCTTACTCCTGCCGACGGAGAGGATGTGAAATGAATGAAGCTTAATTGTTGGTCCCCTTTACTTTAGGTCAGGGTCATGACCTGCCTGAAGTAAAGTGGCATAAATCAATTAAACCACAAAAATCATTCCTCCCTTTCGCTGGGAGAGGAAGTTATTCATAAGGGGGTTACAGCTCGCAGTCCGTTAGCCTTGCTAGCGTAACCTGTTAACCCTTTCTGTGGATTACAGCGTGGGACCTGATGTGCATCGATTGGTAAGAATAATTTTGCTTTTTTTTTTTATTTTATTAGGAAATGGTTTAGCAGAAAAAAAAAATATGGTAAAAAAAAAGTTTTGATTATTTCATTAAACTTCTTTTTTATTAAGTTGGTGTTTGATTTTTTTTTTCATTACAATAGGATTTTAAAAATTGTATTGTTAATTAACAGCTCTCAATTATTAACCTGGTTTTAAAATCACCTTTCAATTGCAAGGTGTTTAACCCTTATTAACCCATTCGCCACCGCTCAGGGCAATGGGAATAGACGGGCAAAGTGCCGAAAGGGCTAATTAATAAGATTTGCCCTTTTGGGGTGTCGGGGGGATGTTAGTGCCAGGGGGGGCACAAAAAAAATGAACCCTCCTAGGCTATTATTATCTGCCCCCCCTCGTTGCTTTGTCGTCTGGTAGAAAATACCGGGGAGCCCACACATTTTTTTTTAACGAATTTACACCTTTAATTAACCCTACTTCGAAATTTTTGCACACATCATTATTAATTGTAAGTTAAAAACCATTATCAAAATACATGAAATGACAGGTTAACGTGTGGAAACAATGTATCCTTTATGTCGGTTCTGTGTTTCACAAAACCAGCAATTGAATTAGGGTATTACAGATGTAGAAGTGTATAATATAAATTATATTATGTTGTGTCACAAGAATGTATAATTATATTTTTTATATAATGTATTTATGTGTAGGGTAGCCCTGGTGTGAAGGCACCGCAGTACCCTGGAGGATGTCGGAGAGGTAACAGTTTAATGTCAATAAACTCACTCCATCACACACTTAGACCACCCCTAGGATAAAAAGCTGTGAATGTAGCCATTAGGTTCAGTCAGCGGCGAGCTCAGAGGGAGTCTTTTCTGTCCTCGGACAGAACATTGTGGGCGTCGTTGGAAGAGGAGGATTAGCACAGGACCTTCGTCTCCTTTCCCCCAAGGACGTGGAGTTCAGTGACGGCTCCTGAACTAGAAGATTACTGAGCCCTGTTAGCAAGTCTGGAGGAAGCAAGAAGGGACTAGCCTGCATTACCCTAGGAAGTGTGGATGCTTATGCTACAAGCCGGACGGGCGAAGGGCGCATGGAAGGGAATCGTAGTGGCCTAAGGATTGGATTACCTGCACATTGTCACGGTCATGGGGCCAAAGCGTACTATACCCAGCTAGTGATGAAAAACCAGAGTCTTACTGGACCTTAGGGTCGCGCAAGCAGCCCTGGAGTGTCAGTACGTAACAGGGGTAGGTTGGAATAGGAACTTTGAGCCTGATCCAAAATAAGAAACCTAGTTCCAACAAAGGAAGGCTCGACCCAAAACTGACCGGGCAGTACAGCTTGGAGAAGTGGGAAATTGGAGTGAATAGGCTTTTGGGTTGGACCATCATCTTTGAAAGTAAAGGAGGCCCCAACCTGTTCAGCTGTATTCAAAGCACATCCCCACCACCACCCCTCCCTGGGACCTGCCTTTTATCTGACAAGTAAAAGGTTGGAAGAAGTTTAGGGGGAAAACTGAGTTATTTGTTGCATCCGCACAACCCCCTATAACTATCGACCTGAGGGAAGAGTCCCACCTGAGGGGCCCCGACAACTAGTCCACACCATCCCCTCAGAGATCTACACGCGCTGGTCTTAGTGACAAGAACTTAAAGGTGGCGTCCGAACTGTATATATTTACCTTCCCCTTAAAATATACCCCCCTCATAGCCTAAAACCCCAGGGCCGGAACGAGCCACCGCTGCCAGGAACAAATCCCATGACTTTCATGGGCTGGGGCTCCGAGTACCCCATATCCCTGGAAACCACAATTTGTGTGCTTTCGAGACAAAAATTGGGTCCGAACGGTATATATACCTAATCCCCGAAAAATATACCCCCCATCATACGCCTGACCGCCAGGGACACGGAACGGCCACCGCTGCCAGTGACACAAATCCCATGCTTTCTGGGCTCGGTCGAGTACCCATATCCCTGGAAACCCACCAAATTGTGGGCGTGGTCGAGACAAACTTGGCGTCACGAACAGGATAAAAACTCGCAAAAATTCGAGCCCTTTGTGCTTGGGGTTTTTTGTGAAAAGGCTGTTTGTATTTTTGGCGTAAAATCCGCCATTTTGCCACCAAATTCGCGCCCCCCAGGCGCTGGAGAAGAAGGGGGCGTGGATTGTGGGCGTGTCCCCCCTGTGGCGCGAGAGAATGCCTCCCCTCTCAAATGTATTAAATATGCGATCCTGCCCTACAGCAAAGGAGGTCCGCCTCCTCTTCACCTTCCGCGAAGGGGGGAGCGCAAACCCCGCCTCCACGGAAGGACCAGAGGCTCTAGAAAAGGGAGACTGTTCTGGAACACATGGAGGCAGGAGTGGCGCCGAGCAGGGAACGGGGGAAGGCAGGCCCCGTTCCCCAGCAAGCTGCACTAGAACCGGAACCATCGTGGTCCGCACCGCACAAGCATTTGGGATTGGGAGGAAAATCAAATTAAAGAAATGATTCTGCAACGACCTGGCGTGGAGGAGATTGAGAAACGCCGGCGTAACCAGAGCGCGGGGTGTGGGCGCCGTTTCACCACCAGAACGAAATCGTTGCTGGTCCCCTGTACCACCCAACGTGGCGGTGAAGGGAAACCGGAGACCAGCTAGAAGGAGCTGAACCCGACTCCACCGAGAAGCGGAGGGAGGGACCGGTGTACCAGCCAGGCCAGAGGCCAAAGCGGACACAGTCCCCCCCGGGAGGGACAACCGGGGGACCCAGCCGTCATATGGAAGCGACTGGGAAGAGTGGGAGCGACAACAGCGGTTTGTGCGTCCCCAATTGAGCCATTGCGCACACCTGCTTCCCTGCTCTGCATCCCAGATTGTGCGACCTATTCGCATGCCACCTGGACCATTTCTGCATCGCAAAAGCTGATGCGATTAATTGGCCATACAAAAAGCCTGCTTTTTGCCTAGTATCTTACGCTGAGCAGCGTCCCCAGAGGAGGACGGGCCTGCGGCCTAGAGGAGGGGTGAACGCCCTGCAGGTAACCCAGCGAGTGCACCCTCTGGAACCCCCGACTCCCCACCGCCATGCACACCCCCACACAGACCCCGATGGGGAGTCTGATCTTGGTGTGGGCCTGGGGCCGGAATAGGAACGTCCTGTGCGAGATGCATTGTTTCCACCCCCGGGTGGAAAGTATAATGGAAGCTGAAGAAAATGTGAAGAAGGTAGGACCCAGACAGGGTTTACCGCAACAAAGAAAATGTAGAAATTTTTTTGATAAAAGAAATAATTGCTGTTTTGCATTTATTGCTTTAAAATAGGGTTTACATGTTTTTATATAATAGTAGAATGCCCGGGGGTACCAGAGTGAAAATTTGAAAAATTGATGTTTTTTACATAAAATGCCCGTTGGGTAAAAAAGTAAAGTTATGAAAATGATGCAACTTGAAATAGTAATATAATTTTTTATTATGCAATGGATTTGAGGCTGGGCTGTGCCAGCCCAAATTATCTCTGTAAATAGTTGCACTAAGGTCAAATTATTTTGGTTTACATGAAACCACCCAATACCTCTGAATAAAACCCAGTGTGGTTGGCACGAGGAGGTCTGCATTCAGTGTCCTGCGCCCACCCAGGACCCACGTTGTGGTTTGGTGCGGTCCTCACAAGAATATGTCATCTATTTATATGAAAAGTTCTATTTTAGTATTTTGTATATTTTCTATGCCTTGTTATAATGCAACGGTTCAAAATATCCTTTCCTCCGGATGGGAAGAGTTAATGTTTATGGTTAATGCAAAAACAAAATGTCTTCTTGTATTCACAGCCCGGGGTGCTGTATTTTACCATGGGGAATGTGTAGCCCTGGTTGAAGCACACGCAGTACCCTGGAGGATGTGCGAGAGGTAACATTTAATGCTCAATAACATTCACTCCATCACACCTTAGACACACCCCTAGGATATAAAAGCTAGTGAGATGTAGCAGTTAGTTCAGTCGCGGCCAAGCTCGAGGGAGTCTGTTTCCTGTCCTCGGACAGAACAGTCTGTGAGAGCAGTCGTGCAGGAAGAGAGAGGAGTTAGCAGCAGGACCTTCAGTCTCCTGTCCCAAGGACAGTGGAGTTCAGTGACGTGCTCCTGAACTAGAAGATTACTGAGCACCTGTTAGCAAGCTCGGGGAGGAAGCAAGAAGGGACTAGCCTGCATTACCCTAGGAAGTGTGGAGTCTTATGCTACAAGCGCGGACGGGGCGAAGGGCGCAGTGGAAGGAATTCAGTAGTGCCTAAAGGATTGGATTATCCTGCACATTGTCACCGGTCACTGGGGACCGAAGCGTCACAAAGCTTCAGGCATAGTGATAGAAAAACCAGAGTCTTACTGGACCTTAGGTCGCAGCAAGCAGCCCTCGGGTGTCATACGAAACCCAGGGGTCAGGTGGAATAGGAACTTTGAGCCTGATCAGCAAAAGTAAGAACCTAGTTCCATCAAAGGAAGGCTCCGACCACAAAACTGACCGGGCAGTACAGCTTGGAGAAGCTGGAGAAATTGGAGTGAACTAGGCTTTATGCTGGTTGGACTCTCATCTTTGAAAGTAAAGGAGGCCCCCAACCTGTTCAGCGTTATCTCAAAGAAATCCTCCCCCCGACCAGCTTCCCTGGGACCTGCCTTATCATCTGACAAGTAAAAGGTATGGAAGAAGCTTCTATGTGTGAGACTGAGTTATTTGATTGCATCCCTGCACAACCCACTATAACTATCGACCTGAGGGAAGAGTCCCACCTGTAGGGACCCGACAACTAGCTGCCACACCATCCCCTCAGAGATCTACAGCAGCGCGGGTCTTAGTGATCAGAGAACTACAGGTGGCGTCACGAACTGTTATATTACCTACCCCTGTAAATATACCCCCATCATACGCCTGACCGCCAGGGACACGGAACGAGCCACCGCTGCCAGTGACACAAATCCCATAGACTTTCATGGGCTCGGCTCCGAGTACCCCATATCCTGGAAACCCACAATTGTGTGCGTGTCGAGACATATGTATCTAGTTTTGTGAGCTGTCAGTGTGATTTTACAGTAGCCGGGGATGAATTGCTGGCTTTTCAAAGGAGACTGGTGCTTATAAATCGGACAGCACTTGTATGGTGCGAGTGCTGTGCGATGATTTCTCGCACCCATTGACTTGCATTGGCGATTATCATGCCAAATCGCATCAAATCGCAGCATGCTGCGATTTTTTTTCTCACACCAATTTCTGATGAGAAAAAAAATCGTAAATGAGAACTCACCTATTGAATAACATTGGTCAGATTTGAATCCGATTTTTTTTCGTCTGATTATCATCCGTTTTCGGCGCCAGTGAGTATGAGCCCTTAGCATTAAAAGTATCAATCACTGAGGACTCTCAAGTCTAAATATTTTTCTATCTACTGGCTAATATGGTACGAAGATACACATCTTTCCTATATCACATTTGAAGTCACTTTGAGGGGTCTATAATGATAGAAAATACCCAAAGGTGACACCATTCTAAAAACTGCACACCCCAAGGTGCTCCAAACCACTTTCAAGAAGTTTATTAACCCCTCAGGTGCTTCACAGGAATTTTTGGAATGTTAAAAAAAAATGGATCTGAAGTACATTTTTTGTGAAAAAAGGTAAATGTTCCTTTTTTTTAAATTTTACCAAGGGTAACAAGAGACATTGGACCCCAAAAGTTGTTGTACAATTTGTCCTGAGTACACTGATCCCCATATATGCAGGTAAACCACTGCTTGGGCGCATGCCAGAGCTCGGAAGGGAAGAAGCGCCATTTGACTTTTCAATGCAAAATTGGCTGGAATTGAGATTGGATGCCATGTCGCGTTTGGAGAGCCCCTGATGTGTCTAAACAGTGGAAACCCCCCACAAGTGACACCATTTTGGAAACTAGACCCCCTAAGGAACTTATCTAGATGAGTGGTGAACACTTTGAACCCCTAAGTGCTTCACAGAAGTTTATAACGTAGAGCCATAAAAAATAAAAAATCATATTTATTTCACAAAAATGATCTTTTCGCCCCCAATTTTTTATTTTCACAAGGGTAACAGGAGAAATTGGACCCCAAAAGTTGTCCAATTTTTCCTGGGTATGCTGATACCCTATATGTGGGAGTAAATCACTCTTTGGGCACACAGCAGAGCTCGGAAGTGAAGGAGCACCGTTTGACTTTGGCTGGAATTCAGATCGGACGCCATGTTGCGTTTGGAAAGCCCTTGATGTGACTGAACAGTGGAAACCCCCCAATTCTAACTCCAATCCTAACCCCAACACACCCTAACCCTAATCCCAGTTCTAACCATAACCACAAACCTAACCCTAACTCACCCTAACCCTAATCTCAACCCTAACCCTAACTTTACCCCAATCCTAACCCTAACTTTACCCCCAATCCTAACCCTAACTTTAGCTCCACCCTCACCCTAACTTTAGCCCTAACCCTAACCCCTAACTCTAATGGGAAAATAGAAATAAAAACATTTTTTTATTTTATTATTTTTTTCTAACTAAGGGGGCTGTAAAGGGGGGTTTGATTTACTATTTATAGCGGGTTTTTATGATTGGCAGCTGTCACGCGCTAAAAGATGCTTTTTATTGCAAAAAATTGTTTTTGCATCACCAAATTTTGAGAGCTATAATTTTTACATATTTTGGCCTACAGAGTCATGTGAGGTCTCGTTATTTGCGGGACGAGTTGACATTTTTATTGGTACCATTTTCGGGCACATGACATTTTTTGATCGCTTTTTATTACGATTATGATTTTTGGGAGGCAGAAAGAACAAAAACCAGCAATTCATGAATTACTTTTGGGGGGGCGTTTATACCGTTAAAATTGATAAAGTGGTTTTATTCTTTGGGTTAGTACGATTACAGCGATACCTCATTCATAGCATTTTTTTATGTTTTGGTGCTTTTGTACAAAAAAACTATTTTTATAAAAAATTATTATTTTTGCATCGCTTTATTCTGAGAGCTATAACTTTTTTATTTTTTCGCTGATGAAGCTGTGTGGCAGTCGTTTTTTGCAGGACAAGATGTCGTTTTCAGCAGTACCATGTTTATTTATATTCGTTTTGATCGTGTTATCATTTTGTTCGGCGGTACGATGATAAAGCATTGTTTTTTTACCTTTTTTTATGGGGTTCACTAAAGGGGTTAACTAGTGGGACAGTTTTATAGGTCAGGTCGTTACGGACGCGGCGATACATGTACTTTTATTGTTTAGATTTTTTTTATTCAAATATTTATTATTGATAGAATAAATATTGATTTTTTTATTATTTTTTAAAATATTTTTACAATTATTTAAATTTTTTTAAATTTAATTCTACTTTTACACTGTGTTCCACTATGGGACACTCATTTTCTGCAGGCTGATCGCTTATATGGCATGCAGATCTGCATGCCATATAAGCTGTCAGCGCTGCAGGGATGTTTCACTAACCTCAGAGACTTCCTGACATGCACTGCGCATGACAGGAAGTCTCTGAGCTCAGGTAACCCGGATGTTGTCATGTTTGATCGCAGTGTACCGGGGATTAAAGTGCCAGGAGCGGTCCGTGAGAATTAGCTGACACCCGTCCACGATCGGCCGTGCTCACAGGGGGGGGAGCTGATCGCACATGACGTACTATCCCGTCCATGGGAATTAAGTCCCAGGGCACCTGGACGGGATAGTACGTGTAATAATTATAGGGGATAACTCAGGAGACTTCTTGCGTGGAACAAGACAACTACAGGACACAGTCTTATAAGTGGAAAGTCTTTATTATCACATGGTGATTCAAGCAGGTGCAAAGCAAATCTCAAGTCCACAACACTTGGTGTAGATAATAAATGCAGCTTAACAGTCTATAGGAAACTTCAGAGAGAAACGCAGAGAGTCTATGAAGCACAGTTAAACTTGAGGATACTTGACACGAATAAGTCTTAGTTTAGTACAAGCACAGTTAGGCAGTTCAAATGATATCTTTAGCTCAACCAGGCCTGGGTGATAGTCTCAGTTTTAAGCAGCGCAGGGCTGCAACAGCTTACATGTCCAGCAAATGCAGAGGGAGTAACACAAGCAGCCAGATGAAGGAGGATTACTGGAAACCGATGTATGCAGCAGGAACTCAAAGCAGAGTAGCAGGATCACCAACAGGTTCACAGGAGCAGGTACAAAGCCAGGGAGCCACAGAGGTCAGAAGCTGGATGCAAGGCAGAATACTCTAGCACGGACTAAAGGCTGGGGTGGAGTTATATAGCAGGAAGGCACAGTGCACATGAGACCAAAGACGCCATCTTGGAAAAGGGCAGTAATGCACAAAAGGTGATCAAAAATGTTCAGAGTCCTGACATTACTCCCTCCTTAGAAGCCTCAGGACGATCCTGGACATGGTTTCTCAGGGAATCTCTGATGAAAACGAGAAATCTTCTGTTGGGAATTGATGTTTTCCACCGGTTCCCAAGAGTCTTCCTCAGGGATATATCCCTGACATCTTATTAGATATTGGAGTCGATTCCTGCGAATCCTGGAATCAATAATTTCCTCCACCACATATTCTTCTTGCCCATCAATCACCATAGGCTGCGGAGGTGGCACAACACGTCCCTTGAAGGTATTAGGAGATACAGGCTTTAGTTAAGATACATGGAAAACTGGGTGTACCTTCATAGTCCTAGGCAGCTTCAGACGGCAGGCCACGGAGCTCACAATACCGTTGATCTTGAAAGGGCCAATGAACTTCTGTCCAAGTTTTTGTGAAGGAACGTTTAATTTCAGATTCTTAGTTGCTAACCACACGGAATCTCCTACCTTGAACATGGGTGCAGGTTTACGGAATCTATCAGCCGATCTTTTATAACGTTCTTGAGCTGTGGTCAGGGACTCCTTCAGAACATCCAAATTTTGCCTCATCGCAGTCAGCCTTTCCTCCACTGCCGGAACCGGAGAATTAATCGGAGACTTAGGTAAGATACACGGATGATAACCCAGATTGGCAAAGAAAGGTGTAAACTAAGTGGAGGCTCTCTGAGAATTGTTGTATGAAAATTCGGCTAATGGTAGCAACTCCAACCAGTCATCCTGGAGATGGCTGACATAGCATCTTAGATATTGTTCCAGCGTCTGGTTGGTACGCTCTGTCTGACCATTTGTCTGGGGATGGTAAGCGGAAGAGAGACAGACATTAATATTGAGTGCAGAGCAAAACCCCTTCCAGAATCTTGAAGTGAACTGTACTCCACGGTCAGAGATGATCTCATCCGGGACCCCATGCAGCCAAAAGACATTCTGTATAACCAAGTTCACTGTATCCTTAGCTGAGGGGAGGCCGGTGCATGGAACAAAATGAGCGGCTTTAGTCAGGCGATCAACTACCACCAAGATCGTATTCATGCCCCCCAATGTAGGCAGCTCCACAATAAAGTCCATTGATATAGACCCCCAAGGGCGGGACGGAACAGGTAATGGTTGCAGAAGACCCGTAGGTGCCACATGAAGAGTCTTGTAACAAGCACATACCTCGCAAGAGAGAACATAGTCCTTGGTATCCTTCAGGCAAGTTGGCCACCAAAAAATTGGCTTAGGAACTCTTGTGTCTTCTGTACCCCCTGTGACCAGACAATTTGGAGTCATGTACCAACTTGAGGATCTGCAGACGGACGGCTTCAGGGACGTAGATACGTCGATCTCTGAACCACATGCCACCCTTAAAGACAAGATTAATATCAACAGGTGGGTTGGCCAGAAATACATCACCGTCATAAGCCTCCCTGTACTCCTTCCACAAGTCTTGATCGTGGATAACTCCGATGAAATTGGCATCAAATAGAATGGTCTTGGAC
>JARQOD010014071.1:0-12003 GCA_033576555.1 Oophaga sylvatica
ACGATACAAAGATATACATCTTTCCTGTCCACTAACCAAACAGATACTGGCTAACACAGTACAAAGCTATACATCTTTCCTGTCCACTCACCAAATAGATACTGGCTAACATGGTACAAAGATATACATCTTTCCTGTCCACTAACCAAACAGATACTGGCTAACACAGTACAAAGCTATACATCTTTCCTGTCCACTAACCAAATAGATACTGGCTAACATGGTACAAAGATATACATCTTTCCTGTCCACTAACCAAATAGATACTGGCTAACACGATACAAAGATATACATCTTTCCTGTCCACTAACCAAACAGATACTGGCTAACACAGTACAAAGCTATACATCTTTCCTGTCCACTCACCAAATAGATACTGGCTAACATGGTACAAAGATATACATCTTTCCTGTCCACTAACCAAATAGATACTGGCTAACACGATACAAAGATATACATCTTTCCTGTCCACTAACCAAACAGATACTGGCTAACACAGTACAAAGCTATACATCTTTCCTGTCCACTCACCAAATAGATACTGGCTAACACGGTACAAGGATATACATCTTTCCTGTCCACTAACCAAATAGATACTGGCTAACACAGTACAAAGATATACATCTTTCCTGTCCACTAACCAAATAGATACTGGCTAACACCGTACAAAGATATACATCTTTCCTGTCCACTAACCAAATAGATACTGGCTAACACAGTACAAAGATATACATCTTTCCTGTCCACTAACCAAATAGATACTGGCTAACATGGTACAAAGATATACATCTTTCCTGTCCACTAACCAAATAGATACTGGCTAACATGGTACAAAGATATACATCTTTCCTGTCCACTCACCAAATAGATACTGGCTAACATGGTACAAGGATATACATCTTTCCTGTCCACTCACCAAATAGATACTGGCTAACACAGTACAAAGATATACATCTTTCCTGTCCACTAACCAAATAGATACTGGCTAACATGGTACAAAGATATACATCTTTCCTGTCCACTAACCAAATAGATACTGGCTAACATGGTACAAGGATATACATCTTTCCTGTCCACTCACCAAATAGATACTGGCTAACACCGTACAAAGATATACATCTTTCCTGTCCACTCACCAAATAGATACTGGCTAACACAGTACAAAGATATACATCTTTCCTGTCCACTAACCAAATAGATACTGGCTAACATGGTACAAAGATATACATCTTTCCTGTCCACTAACCAAATAGATACTGGCTAACACTATACAAAGATATACATCTTTCCTGTCCACTAACCAAATAGATACTGGCTAACACTATACAAAGATATACATCTTTCCTGTCCACTCACCAAATAGATACTGGCTAACATGGTACAAAGCTATACATCTTTCCTGTCCACTCACCAAATAGATACTGGCTAACACGATACAAAGATATACATCTTTCCTGTCCACTCACCAAATAGATACTGGCTAACATGGTACAAAGATATACATCTTTCCTGTCCACTAACCAAATAGATACTGGCTAACATGGTACAAGGATATACATCTTTCCTGTCCACTCACCAAATAGATACTGGCTAACATGGTACAAAGATATACATCTTTCCTGTCCACTCACCAAATAGATACTGGCTAACATGGTACAAAGATATACATCTTTCCTGTCCACTAACCAAATAGATACTGGCTAACATGGTACAAAGATATACATCTTTCCTGTCCACTAACCAAATAGATACTGGCTAACACTATACAAAGATATACATCTTTCCTGTCCACTAACCAAACAGATACTGGCTAACACGGTACAAAGATATACATCTTTCCTGTCCACTCACCAAATAGATACTGGCTAACACGGTACAAAGATATACATCTTTCCTGTCCACTCACCAAATAGATACTGGCTAACATGGTACAAAGATATACATCTTTCCTGTCCACTCACCAAATAGATACTGGCTAACATGGTACAAAGATATACATCTTTCCTGTCCACTAACCAAATAGATACTGGCTAACACCGTACAAAGATATACATCTTTCCTGTCCACTAACCAAACAGATACTGGCTAACACGGTACAAAGATATACATCTTTCCTGTCCACTCACCAAATAGATACTGGCTAACACGGTACAAAGATATACATCTT
Organism: Oophaga sylvatica; assembly: GCA_033576555.1. NCBI lineage: Eukaryota > Metazoa > Chordata > Amphibia > Anura > Dendrobatidae > Oophaga > Oophaga sylvatica. Next base: position 2,168 of record JARQOD010014071.1, read on the forward strand.
TCCTGTCCACTCACCAAATAGATACTGGCTAACATGGTACAAAGATATACATCTTTCCTGTCCACTCACCAAATAGGTACTGGCTAACACCGTACAAAGATATACATGTTGGTTTGCGCTAAGCAAGAACTGACATAGGGATACAAAAGAACAAAAAAGCAAAATTAGGCTCAAAGAGGTAAATGAACAATTAATTACCGTCTTTCATCTGTATGCTCTGTGACAGGATTTTTGATTCCTGATTTAAAGAGCCCCAGCACCCCTTCCCGCTGTAACACTTCCTGTGACTCAGAAGATATCAGGCTGCTGGAATGTCAGTGATGTGGGGGCTGAGTGTGGAAAGCATTCCTTGCAAACTCTTTGACCCCTTCCCTCACCCAGGCTTCAAGTCTTTCCGCACACTTTACTCTTAGTACACAATCTCTTCCTTCTATGTTGCTTTGCATAACCGGACATTGTACAGTGCATAAAAATACAGAATTAGTACTTTTAACAAATTTAATAGTCTTGCTTCAATCAAATGACTTAACTATAAGATAATGTACTCGTCAACACTAAAGAGAGAAATGCAACCTGTCAAACCGCTTTAGCATATTCAGCTACATGCAGTGATCTGTTTGAAAACCACACAGTCTGTGTTATGTCACTGGTCACTATGTCATGTGTCATGTCAGAGGTGAACCTAGGTTTTCCTGCACCCTGGGTGAAAACAAAGTTTGGCGTGCCCTCCTATACACAGTTTAAGCAGTTTGAGTAGTAATCATGCAACAGCTCATATTCTATTGTCATGCTTAGTCTTGTGCAGTAGAGTTGGGGTAACCATCCTGCAACTCTACTTATGTCCCTCAAAGTGTATATACTGTATATATTGTAAATGTATAAATGTGCATATTATTGTATGGTACTGTACGCTGCTATATAATGTGTAAATAATGTTATTATATGTTTTGTATAGAGAGAGTGCAGCATTAGTATTTGGCCACTAGATGGTAGTACATAGTCCAGTTTAGTAGTGTAAATAGTTAATTGTAGGAGGGGTCACTGTGAATAGAGGAAGGGCCCTTCCTAGATAGATTCAGTAGGGCCTGAGTGCCCAAAGCTCACACATGGGGCTTAAGTGCCCTAGATTACTATAGATTCCCCACAACGTTGCTGTTCAAGAAAAGTGCCCCACTATCCAGGACTTAAGGGGATGATCTTATGGCAGCAGCTCTCACAAACAGAGTAGCATCATAAAGGGAGGAAGCAGAAAAAACGCAGAGAGGTCACAGCTAAAGTGTCCGGGCAGGTCGCTCCCAATGTGGCGGATTACTTCGTGTGCTGAACCTCTCCTGACTGGGGCAAAATGGGCAGGGGAGCGCTTTACTGAGGTGAAGCTGAACGGGGAGAACACCGAGAGGCCGCCTGGGACATGCCTTCCTGTGAAATTGCTAAGTGACTCAGGGAAGAGAGAAGGGAAAGATGAAGAGATGTGCTGCATGAATTGTGAACGAAATGCTGTACCAGAACTGGATGTGCTGTGTCCTAAAGTAATAAAAATTGTTCAGTTAAGATTTTCACTGGACTGCATGTTTATTCAACCAAAACCTGTGGCTACAGGACACCAGCGAGACGGAGATGACTCTGTCAGCACCGTGAGTACAGATCATGCCATGCAAAATAAGTAGCATTTTTTATGTATTGGAAGGCCAGGGCACACAAAGTCACCAGTACTCAGCCACGACTATGGCCCTGGTTGACCACTACACTGACTAGATTCTCTTTTTAATTCTCCCAATGTTCAGTAAAAAAAACTACAGCCCCTACTTCTTTGAGAGAAGCATGTAGAGAGGCTAATCAGCATATGATCACATACAGGGTCTGACTGGGGTGTCTGGGGCCCACAGGGAGAATGGACTCTAGGGGCCCACCCTACAGCTATATACAAATACCTGTTAGCCGTTATCCCCGATATAGTGGAGGGTCGACTGTATAACACATAAAGCTCCTACTGTGCAAACACCATAACTGGGATGCACAATTACAGTAGTTTGCATTAAAGGGTTCTTTGATGAAAAGAAGTTATCTCCAATCCACATCTTAGGTAGGTGATAACTTATTGATAGGTGGAATCTGAGCACTAGAAACCACACCTATTGGAAGAATGGCAAACTTGTTTCCCTGACAAGGCACTTTTATCTCATTTTATCCCCATTTTAAAATGGGCGGCAGATGGAATTTCTGACCGCAGCTCCATTCATCCACTTTGGAGGTTTTCAGAAAAAAACAAGTGTAGCTCCTTAGGGAATTGATCAGTGGTCGTGTCGTACATGCTGCTCCAAACTAATGGAGATAAAAGTTCCACATTTGTAAGGGGTTACAAGGACTATGCTTCGTTGTACTCCTAACCCCTTAAACATGTCTTCATTTGTAATGTATGCTGCTGTATGTATATATGTTTATATATGAATCTTCTTGCTGCACTATGTATATTATAGGGACAGTGCAGTTAGTGCTAAAGCCACTAGATGGGAGCACAGAGTTCACTATTATGTACATAGTAGAAATAGGAATCAGTGATAGGAAAGAGTTAACTATAGGAGGGGTTAGCTGGGGAGTAAGGTAGCAGGATTTCCTGGTTTAGTTCATTCAGGGCTGGGAAGCCCTTAGAGCTTGGGTGGGCAATATGCCCGAGCTACCCAACAACCCGCAACGTTAAAGAAAGTGCCCAGCCATCCAGAGACAGCGTGCCAGCTAGTGAAGTGACAGCAGAAGAAATAGGGGATCGAGTTCCCCAGAAGTAGGAGACCGAGCTTCCCAGTAAGAATACTGCAGTACTTAACGCGGCAAGACAGGTGGGATGGTCACTAATGATGTGGAGATTGCTAGCATTGGTGGACTCCCTTGGTGCCGGGGCAAAACATATGAGGGACCCCCAGGACGCTGTGAGCTTACACCATGAGGATGCTGGGAAAACATACAGTACGGTACGACCTGACCTCCAGCCGTGTGACAGGGAGAGTAGAGAAGGGAAAGATGCAGTAACTTTGAAACTGATGTTGATGATGGATTGTATCTGGATGTGCTGCGAAGATCTGAAAGTAAAGTTTTGCATTTTGAGTTATACTTGGACTGTGTCTCTGTTCATTCACATAAAGCCAAAGGCGACCCCATGAAAAGGAGGGTAGGCCCCGTCAGCACCTGGAATGAAGAAGCAAGTAGAGTGCAAGAGAAAAGTAGTGTTTCTGTGAAGGGAGGCCAGGGCTCAGGTGCCCTGGTATCCTTGGCCATGACTACAGCCCTGACCTACCTTTACAATTGGCGTAGTCAGCAGGATGCCAACACTTTGCATTGCGGAAGAACAGCAGAAGAAGATGCCGATGATGTTTCAAGCCTGATAGATATAAACCAAGGAGTGCGGGTTGAAGATTTTGTAACTGTGAGTAAACTTCCGGATGTGACTAAAGGACTGAATTTGTCTAATGCTGTGAATTGGACTGATTCTGTAAGTAACAAGATGACGGCCATGAAGATGGAGAACTTTGGCGCCAAAAGACGCAGAAATGGCGCCAAAAGCTGACTGTCAGTACCCACTGGTCCGCCCTTGGTGGATTTAATGAAGAAGAACTCGCCCCTACAGCAAGTTACTAGAAAATGGGTGGAACGGCAGGAAGCGACCCACCCTGGAACGGGTGGGGCCCAGAAGAAAAACTTGTGTGCAGCTGCCCAGCGTCATTACGTGACACGGCTCCGGCAGTGATGCACCACTCCTTCACTAGTCACTGTGGCGGCATAGGCCATATAGAACCAGGAAGAACCAGTCCCAGTCTGCGAGAGGACGACTATGACGAAGATAATCTGTTACCTGTCGAAGAAGACCACGGCAGCAGCCGGAGTCCGAGCCACCACGTCTTTGTGAACAGGAACGCCACCACCAGGAACTGGAGACAGCGACTGCCCCGGAGGAACATCTTCCGGAGGAGCATGCTGGACCGGAGCCATGGTACGCAGAGTCGGAGATCCCACGATGTCTGGAGCCAGAGCATCTTCGAAAGGCGGAACCACTTCACTGGGAGTCAGCGGTGCAACAGCAGTGGGGACCGGAACCGCCAACAACTTTGGAGGAGCCTGGACCGGAAGTGAAGGCCATGCCGGATCTATATCGTCGGAAGCCGGAGGGCGCCACCGCGGAAGGATCTTACGACTGTGGGACGGACACGGTTGGACCTACGAGGCCAGAGGTGAATGAGCCACGACCCTTACCAACCGCAGATTGGTCATTGCCGCGGCCGTCCACCCCGCCCGGCCACCTTGTATCATGGCCCACTTCTCTGCGGAGAGATTTTGTAGAACTGGATCCTGGTTATCGGGAACCGGAGGGCAGCCCTCTGGAAGGTGCAAGTGCAGAGTCGGGCGCTCCCAGGGCTCGCAGGGCAGCACAGGGCCAGATTTCCACCTCAAAACAGTCTGCGTGGGTAGCGGACATAATTGCCGACAAGAAACAATGGGAGAAAGAGATTTGGACCCAATTACACCAACACGGGGAGGGCGCTATGGCCGAGCGTCGCTTCCGTGGACAGTTAGTTTACACAAATGTGGAATAGGGGTAAGGTTTTATCCATGAGGCAGGGACTGATGATAAAGTTTACATAAATGCTGCCTCAATTAAACTTGGGAGACCCCTAGCAGAAGAAGACTGGGTCTCTTATTTCAAGGAGGACTGCCTTCGAGGCTATTAAGCAGTGGCGGTGACATTATGCCAAGAGGAAAATACTGCAGCACGGCACGCAGACCCGAGACAGGAACAGTTAGCCCCTTGGGTGTCAATTGCCTCTCACACAGCCCTGCTGCCACCTGGCAGCCCACTAACTCTGCGGCTGCAAAGTCTTCTTCAGCTCGTGCGTGGGCATGGAGCCCTGATGAGAAAGTGGCACGGGATGCGTGCCGTTGAAATTGTGTACGTAATACTGGAACTGTGTTAATGTCACGCTGTATAGCAGATATATATATATGTGATGTAAGTAATCTATATCAAATGGGCAACATACTATATAACATGCGCATAGATATATGATAACATAGATTTACCTGACAGAATGTCCAGTGGGTCAAAACGGAATCCGATATACGCTGTCTCCGGCAAGAGGGTGACCGGGGTCTAAGCTGACCCTAAACTGGGGTCCTAACTAATCCCTCAACCTGGAGGTACTGTTAAAGGTACAGAGGTCCAGGCCACCAGCGTAAACCCTGTCTCCTATCAATCCCTGCCAACTGTATTCTAGTCCTAAGAAGGACCCTGAATACCACCAAAGGGAATGAACAGGTAACGGTTAATGAACAGAAAGACATACAAGAAAGACAAGAAATAAAGTAAATAAAGTCTTACATACAACACTCACACACAGTAGGAACACCTAGCTCTCAGAGATAAACTATAAGCTATAAGAGTAAAAACAACTAAGGAGCTCTTAGCTTAAGTATTCTCAGAACCGCTCCAGTCTGCTAGACTACATGAATGCTTTCACCGGCGTCTAACACCCAGACTGGCAGGAATATAAAGGAAACTAATTAGAACATAATCAAAAGCAGCCGGGCGAGGCTGCACCTAGTCTTAGCAAAGAGCTAGGTAAAATTAACTCTCTCATTACCAAAAAACAAAGAACCAGCAACTCAACTGTGAGAAGTCAGAACGTGCAATCGCGACGATCTTTGTGGCGATGCACCCATGACAGTACCCCCCCTTCTACGAGGGGCCTCCGGACCCTCAAGGCCAGGTCTGCCCGGGTGAGTTGTGTGAAAGGTCCGAACCAATCGATCTGCGTTAACATCAGACGCAGGGACCCACGTCCCTCCTCAGGACCATACCCCTCCAATGAACTAAGTACTGAAGGGATCGGCGACTGAGACGTGAGTCAATGATTTTCGACCCATGAAATTCCACGTTATCATTGACCACCACTGAAGGAGGTAGAGGTGACGGTATAACTGGTGCCACATACTTTTTAAGTAATGACTTGTGAAACACATTATGATTTTTAAACGTAGGAGGGAGGTCCAGACGAAATGCCACAGGATTAATTATGGAACTGATCCTGTGCGGCCCGATGAATCTGGGACCCAACCTCCAGGAGGGAACTTTAAGTTTTATATTCCTGGTAGACAACCACACCAGATCGTTCACCTTCAGATCTCGACCAGAAACTCTCCCCTATCAGCCATCCGTTTGTAACGGTTCTCCGTAATCTTCAGTCTTAACCGATCTGGAACTATCAGTCTCCCTGGAAGTCCCACAGGGGCGTCCCCCTGAGCCCCCAATACCTCCCCCTCAAGCTCAGAGCATACAGCTGACACTACAACTCCCTCCTGAGGAATAGGAACCGGATCATCCATCCTCCCGGTCCCTGGGAAAGTACGAGATAAGGCATCAGGAAGCAACTTTATTGAGCAGTCATATGCACGATGAGGAGGTAACTCTTTACACCCCTCCTCTGAGAACATCTCCCCAAAGTCCTCCAGAAAAGGAGGCAAAGTCCTAGGCACAACCGCACCGATGACCGTGCTCATGCAGTTATTCTTGCAAAATTCACCCCACTGGCTTATCTTTCTGGATTGCCAATCAATCACTGGGTTATGTTTAGCCAACCAAGGAAGTCCCAACACAATAGGAGTAGGTAGACCCTCCAACACATAACAAGACAATTGCTCTTTATGTATTGCCCCTACTCGAAGATCTATGTTATGAACAGCTTGTACCAAGCTACCTTGACCAAGAGGTCTAGAATCAATAGAGAGTATAGGGACCGGTTTGGCCAATACACTCAGTTGCATACCATGCACCTGGGCAAACCGAGCGTCCACCAGATTAGCCCCGGACCCACTATCAAGAAAAACAGAAATCCTCTCAGTTCTAGTACCAATCACCACCTCCGCAGGCACGAGAAACTGAGAGGGATTTGGGGACGAAATACACACTCCCAGATTAACTCCTTGGCTCAAAGAGGTCCGGGATGGACACCCCCCAACAAAATGTCCCTCTCTCCCGCAAAAGAAACACCTTCTAGACTTGCGGCGCACCGCCGATTCCCTCCTACAAAATGATGTCCCTCCCAACTGCATGGGTTCCTCAGAACAGACCAGGGGAACCTCAGCATAAGGGACTTTAGTAGTAGGTGGAGTCATCACGGGGGGCGGAGTTACCTCGCGTCTTCCCCGAATTCGTCTATCAATGCGAATAGCGAGGGCCATAGCAGCCTCCAGTGATGGAGGAGAATCATACTGAGCCAACACATCTTTTAATTTGTCAGACAACCCTTGACAAAACTGGCTCCTAAGAGCTGGGTCATTCCACTGAGTATCTGTTGCCCATCTACGGAACTCAGAAGAATATTCCTCCGCTGGACGATTTCCTTGCCGTATTTTACGTAACCTTGTTTCAGCAAGGGAGACTCGATCCGGATCATCATATACCAGACCCAGGGCAGTAAAAAATCGATCCACTGACTGGAGATCTGGGGAGCCTGGAGGAATAGAGAACGCCCAAGATTGAGGGTCCCCTTGTAAGAGCGAGATAACAATTCCCACCCTCTGCTCTTCACTCCCAGATGACCGAGGCCGCAGCCGAAAGTACAATTTACATATCTCCCGGAAAGTAAAAAATTTGTCCCGCCCACCAGTGAACCTGTCCGGGAGAGCAACCTTAGGTTCAGATCTGGTTTGCTCCGGGGGGGACAAAACCTTGGACTTAATGTCTGCAAATTCCATGGACAACCCCTGCAACTGCCGGGCCAGCTGGGCTACTGGATCCATGACAGCTGGGGAGAATCTTTAGTTGGGCCGGTGAAAATGTCACGCTGTATAGCAGATATATATATATGTGATGTAAGTAATCTATATCAAATGGGCAACATACTATATAACATGCGCATAGATATATGATAACATAGATTTACCTGACAGAATGTCCAGTGGGTCAAAACGGAATCCGATATACGCTGTCTCCGGCAAGAGGGTGACCGGGGTCTAAGCTGACCCTAAACTGGGGTCCTAACTAATCCCTCAACCTGGAGGTACTGTTAAAGGTACAGAGGTCCAGGCCACCAGCGTAAACCCTGTCTCCTATCAATCCCTGCCAACTGTATTCTAGTCCTAAGAAGGACCCTGAATACCACCAAAGGGAATGAACAGGTAACGGTTAATGAACAGAAAGACATACAAGAAAGACAAGAAATAAAGTAAATAAAGTCTTACATACAACACTCACACACAGTAGGAACACCTAGCTCTCAGAGATAAACTATAAGCTATAAGAGTAAAAAACAACTAAGGAGCTCTTAGCTTAAGTATTCTCAGAACCGCTCCAGTCTGCTAGACTACATGAATGCTTTCACCGGCGTCTAACACCCAGACTGGCAGGAATATAAAGGAAACTAATTAGAACATAATCAAAAGCAGCCGGGCGAGGCTGCACCTAGTCTTAGCAAAGAGCTAGGTAAAATTAACTCTCTCATTACCAAAAAACAAAGAACCAGCAACTCAACTGTGAGAAGTCAGAACGTGCAATCGCGACGATCTTTGTGGCGATGCACCCATGACAGTTAAGTTGTGCTTGTTGCACTATTTCTGCACTAATAAATATGGGACTGTTCCGCGTCCTAGCGGGCCATGGAGCCTTTACACGCTCCTAGAGCTAGAAGCAATGTGGCCGGTAAGGCCTAAAATGTACGTTAATTTGTAAATACGTTTTGTTGCACCCATTATTCCCCTTCTGCTGAATAGCAGGACTTGTCTGTTGACGAACTATGGGTCCATGGACTGATGGGCCAGGTGTGCTTTCAGCATTAACTGCGTTTTAGGACCAGGCAGCCCACACGTGGAGCACGGGACCATGCTATCCACAAAGGGAGGGGGAAGCCTCCCTTAAGGACAAACCACCTGTAAGGTGCCTGTTTGTACAGCGTTGTTTATGGACTGATGGTACCAATGGATGCACTGTCTCCGCGCAGCTGTTTGTATATACTGGCAAAAGTTAGTGATCCCCTCAAAGGAAGGGGGATCACTCTCAAGGACTGCAGACCAAGTAAGGAGGGTCATTTGTTTATATATTGGTGATATAATGGACACCACCCATGGACTGCCTGTATTGACCCTGATTTTAAAGAAGTAATGGATGTTTGCTGCATATGGACTTGGCTCACGTTGAGCTGCTGTAATATATGTGTTCTCCCTGCGTGGAGTATTCTATGTAAACAGTAAAGTTTTATTATAGGAATAAGATTGTCGGGGATGACAATAGTTAAAGGAAGGGGGAATGTAAGGGGTTACAAGGACTATGCTATGTTGCACCCCTAACCCCTTAAACATGTCTTCATTTGTAATGTATGCTGCTCTATGTATATATGTTTATATATGTATCCCTTCTTCTGCACAATGTATATTATAGGGGCAGTGGGAGTTTGTGCTAAAGCCACTAGATGGGAGCAAAGAGTTCACTAGTATTACATAGTAGAAATAGGAATAAGTGATAGGAAAGAGTTAACTATAGGGAGGGTTAGCTGGGGTAGGTAGCAGGATTCCTGGTTTAGTTCAGTCAGGGCGGGTAGCCCTTAGAGCTTGGGGTGGGAAATATTCCCGAGCTACTTAAAACCCCACAAAGTTAAAGAAGTGCCCAGTCATTTCCCGAGACAGCATGCCCGCTAGTGAATGACAGCTGAAGAAATAGGGGATCGAGTTCCCCCCGACGTAGGAGACCGAGTTTCCCCGTAAGAATACTACAGTACAGAAAGCGGAAGGACAGATGGCGGGTCACCAGGATGTGGAGATTGCTAGCATGGGTGGACCCTTAGTGCTGGGGGAAATTG
>JARQOD010014072.1:0-11996 GCA_033576555.1 Oophaga sylvatica
AGGGGCCCCTGCCATTTTTCACGGATGTAAACCACCTTTCAGGGACGGAGGAGTACGCTGGGCGTACCAGGACGCATTGCCTCTCATTCCCCTGGGGAACCCCTTTCAGCACTCCAGGAGGTGCCAAGCGTTTCACCAGGCAGCCCTGACCATCAAGCCGGGAAATCCCAAAGATGGGATGGGGGAGTCCACTACCGGGGCACCGGTAGGGGGGTTCCATATCCAGACCCGAGAAAGTGGACGCACGTGTCCGGGCCCCACCCCCGGGACCAAAAAGCAGGTGAAGCCTTTCCCCGGGGGCACGCAGGGTATTAAAAGGCGTTTCGTACCGAACAAGCGCCATTAAAAACCCCTTGACTGACCTCCCCAAAGGGCGGAAAAACCCCAAACAGTCAGCTGGACAGATGGCGGGGCTGCTTTCCGAGCTTTGAAAACACCCTGTCACTCCCCCCGTTTTGAAAGCCGCGACAGCCGGGGCCCCTTTCCCTGAAACAACTGACCCCAGCAAATTTTGGGCCCCCTGGGTCTGTACTCACCGGGTTGTTTTCGGGAACCCAGGAGCACCCGTGTTGTACCTGGGGCCGGAAACTTCTCCCCAAGGGGAAGTGGCATACTCCACCATCGAGAAGGGGGTGCCTGGCCATGGCGGGGCACTGCAACTTTGCGCCCTCCCCGTACGGGCGACCTTCGAGGTGGTCGCCGCCCCAGGGCCCTCAACGGCTGCACGGGGTGCCCCCGGAGCCAGTGGGGGGTTTTGCTCGCGGACCCTTTGCCCTGCACAGGTGATTTTGCCGTGCGGCACAAAAAAGGGCAGCAATCAGGAATGCTGAGGGTTATCACGACGGGCGAAAACCTGAGGTGCGCATTCGATTCAGACAGTCTCCTCCAAAGGCCCCTCTAAAGGGGATTGAAAATACTGTAACTCCATGCTTGTGCTTTCAAACTAAAGCCCAAAAGCAAAGCCCCCCCCCTTCTCTCTGCAGCTCTCATATTTCTCCCCCAAACCTCCCTCCACCCCACTCGGGCGTAAAATGTGAGCGCCATGTAGAGTTTTCCGCTTCACAGAGGGTCCCATTGTCAAACGTGTGCTTTTCTTACCCTAGCACCATCTTGGAACCCCATTTCGGTTTTTTTAAAACACAGGGGGACGTCCGCAAAAACACAAAGTACTGTTGTGAAACAGCCCGGACAGGAAACGGCCCGGGTACGTAAACCCTACCCCAACAGAACCCGAGAAAGGGGAATTCTCGGCCTATAAACACCCACCCCGTGGGCTCTTTTGAACCGTCATTTCAAAGTAAATCATTGATATCGCCTTCTTCTCAGGTTCTCAGGATGAGTTTTTTTTTTTTTTCCCCTCCTTGGTTTTAACCCCTTTTTCCCAAAAACCCCTTCCAACCAAAATAACCTTTCAGCAAGAGGGGGACCCTGGTAACCCACCCCTTTTAGGTTCACGGCCACGGGTCCTAGGTAGGGGCCGGGTATTCGGTCAGATCTGCCCTGGACCCCAGATACATAGCAGCCGTGATCATTGTGATTGCCCTCCCCTCCCCCGACCCAGGCTTCCCACTAAATCTAAGAACGTAAGTTATCTTCCACTTAACCAAATTTTATTTTCTGTAACCATATTTACATAACTAATTGCCTCAGTTTGTTACATCCTTTTTTTTTTATATGGAAAAAGCACTGCCTGTTTTTTGGGAATAACCCCTAAAAATTTTATTAGTTTTTTTCTCCTGCTCATAAATGAATTTGCACGGCCAAAGCACTACGCTATTTTTTTTTGGGTTGAACGGACCCGCTGAAATGTTTTTAGTACGTTCATAAGCGTCTTGGCGGGGGTGCGATGAAAACACGGGATCACGGGTTTGATATAGAAAATCCGTATTAAATTCAACAAGTTGGGGAGAAATAGTCACACATTTGCAGACCAAAACAGGAGACACAGCAGGCCAGAGTAACCCCAAACCAGCAATCACCTCCAAACAGATTCAGGGGTCTTCTTTTCCGTTCGTAAGCCACAAACGGGTCTTTCAAAGACAGGGGTTTAGAGTCCACAAGTGCTTCAAAGGGTTTCCCCATAGGAATAGCTGGAAATACAAGGGCCAAGGCTTACGGAGTCAAGTCACAGGGTTTACGCACAGATTTTGAAGCACTGATTGCTCACTTGGCTGCTTAAAAAGCAAAGGAGAGAACAGGGGGGGAACAGCAAGCTGGAAACTCCATTTTGACTGAGGGCAAGATGCTGCGAAAAGACAGAAAGTAAAAGGGCTGACAAACAAACTGAGTTTCAGGAAATATACAAGAACCAAATTTACTCCCCCCTTAAGGACAACCTCCGGATGACCTCAGACCAGGCTTGTGTGGGACCTTGATGAACGACGGACAACGGGGACAAAAACGTTATTGACCGTTCCCATGATTGCCCCACGGGGTAGCCCGCCATTTAATCAATTTTGAAAACTGATTCTAACAACCGGGAATCAAAATCCTTTCCCCCCACAAATTTCTTCCTACCATCGACTAGCAGGGTCGGGGCAAGGAGAGGAACTCCAGGAAACATTGGGTCGCAGCCTTTATGGGGATACATAAAGACAGGGTGGTTCTCAATTCGGGGCATTGAAGACAAAAGCAACGGCACTTATAATTTTACTGATTTTATGGGTCCAATTACTTAGCCCCAACTTAACGAGGGAATCCTTAACTTAAGATTTCGGGTTGACAGCCAGACCAAGTCTCCAACCTTAAAGCTGGTGCAGGTTTACAAAATTTACTGCGCTTTCTTTACCTTTCTTGAGCCGATTCCGATTTTCCTTTAGATGACCATATTCTTCTGTAAAACGTGTTCTTTCAGCCCCGCTGGTAAAAGGGGTTCTATGGGAAAAACGGGTAGAATTAGATGAAACCTAGATTTGAGTAAAAAGGAGACTGTTTAGTGGAGGGACCAAAAGTTGTTAAACGAGAACTCGCTAAGGAAGTAGATCCACCCAATCACCTGTAGGTGGGAGATAAAGCAGCGGGGAACTGCCCAGGGTTGATTTGGGTTTGTTCGGGCTGTCCATTAGTCTGGGATGAAAACAGAAAAAGGTTTTTCTTAAGTCCAATGCGCCCCAAAATTTTGCCAAACCAAAGTGAATTTCACCCCCCGATCCGAAATAACCTCACCGTACCCATGTAAGCGAAACACATCTTTAATCCAAATCGATTCTTTTTTGCAGTGGTAAGCCACACAAGGGGATAAAATGAGCTCCCTTTGTTAGACGGCAACCACCATAAAGGGTTTCTTCCCCTAAAGGGTTGTAACTCCACAATAAGTCCATAGAAATGGATCCCCAGGGGCGGGACGGGGGGGAAAGGCGAAAGACCATTGGGAGGAGCGAGGTGTTTTGCATCTTGCACAGACCTCACATGAAGTAAACAAAATTTCAAAACTCCTTCCGCAAGGGCCACCAAAAAAAAACGAAAAAAAAATCCTGTGCTTGATTCCTCTATGCCCACTATTTTGGAATCGGAAGATTGCAAACCTCAATCTGACTTTTTTCAAAAAATATCGGGCGTTGCCCCTGAATCCACACACCATTCTTTAAAGACAAGACTTACTCCCTTGGGGTTGTCCAAAAAGGAAATCCGCATGGATGTTTCCCTTGAGCCTTAAGTGGGTCTTGATTATGAATTCCCTCCAGGAATCTAGAGTCAAAAAAAAGTCTTAAGGAGTAATTGGACGTGTCCGCTGATAAATCCAAGAGTGCATCAGCCTTTCCTTTGCGCGATCCTGGTCTAAAGAATGATAAATTAAATGGTTTTAAGAAAAGATTCCACGAGCCTGGCGAGGACAGGGATTACCGACCCGATAACTCAAGTTACGGGTCGTCAGGGCGCTATTTGCGTGCAGCCCCTGAAGAAGGTGTCTCCATTCTTTGAAGGCGCAAAAAGCCAACAACTCTCTTTTGCCCACACGTATTTTTCTCAGCCAAGACAACTGCTGGGAAAAGAAGGCACAGGGGTGCAAAACATTTTTTTCACCTGTTTTCTAGAGAGTATACTCCAAAGGGAAGCTGAAACATCCACCTCATTATGAAGGCAAGGGCCGGGGTTGGGGTGACTAGGAAAATCAGTGGAAATTATCTTTTAGACGGGAAAATGCTTCCGGGCTTGGGACCCGAGAACCTAGACTCTTTTCCGGTAATTTTGGGTGATAGTGACACTACCCAAGAAATTTCTAAGAACGTTTAAAATTTGGAAAACCCGTGAACGTGTACCCCTTCACTTTTCTGGGACTTGGCCCAATCCTTGATGGCGGGGTTTTTGCTTCCTCCATACAATTCCTTTGTAGACAGTACAAACCCCAGAAATTAAAATTTCGGTCCTAGGAAATTCACACTTTTCAATTTTGAGAAAAGATGATTTTGTCTTAGTTTCCAAGACCATTCCACATTTCCATGATTTCCCTTGATTAAAAAAATTAGAAATCACCCAAAAAAAATTACCCGAAGTATCTAGAGCCCCTAAGATGTCATTCACCAAGTGTTGGAAAGGGGCGGGGGCGGTACTAAACCCAAAAGGGCAAAACTAGATTTTCAAAGTGTCCATACGTGACCTAAATGCAGTCTTCCTTTCATCCCCGGGTTTAAATACGGACAATTTGGGCCCCACGAAGATCAATTTAGAAAAAATTTGGCATGTCGCACCCCCTTAAATAACTCAGGGATTAAAGCAATGGATAAGGGTTTCTAAAAGTAACCTTATTGAGTCCCTATAGTCTACGCAGGGGTCTCAGAATCCTCTCTTCTTACAAAAAGTGGGGGCACCTGCAGGAGAGAAGAGGGGGGTAGAACCCTTGCGATTTTCATCTTGTAATCCTTAAAACCTTTTGCTCGGGGGCCCCCCAGGGGGGAGATCCCTTTCCCCAAAAAGGGATCTCTGCCCAGGCAAAATTCATTTACAATCAAAGACGGGAGAGGAAACGGGCATCTTCTTTCACATAAACCACATAGTCCCCCGGTAAACGCGGTATTCAGGGACTGACAGATTCCTTTTGGGAAAAACAAGCGAAACTTTTGGACTCATCTTTTCTCTGGAAAGTGTAATTCCTTGGGCTCCCCGTAAAAGGAAGGGGTTTCTGAGCCTGCACCCTGGACCCTAAATTAAAAGGAAAGTGGGGGAAGAATAAGCAAAAGGGCAGTTTCTCTTGTAAAATTTACCCAAAGAACCCCCAAAGGCTCTTTTCCGATCCCCTGGTCCAGAGGGCGCAAGAGCCATCCCATTTCCATCTTACTGAGTACCTTCTTCACGAAATCCCCCGTTTTTAGAGCAAAGGAGACATCCAAAAATTTCCACTAGCCCCTGAGTCGATCAAGCAAGCTAGACACCCCAAACTGAGTCAACCCAAATTTGATGGGAAAAAAAGCAATGAAATGTTTTTTTTACAAACCCGCTGGACACCGCTGAGGAAACTTGAAAAAAAGGCAGCGTTTTCACAGTCAACTCCTCAGAGGGAACGGTTTAATCCGAGAAATCAGATTGGCTGCGATCTCTCTGGACCCGACTGGGCCTGACAGATCCCCTCCGCAACACTCACAATAATAGGCTGCAGGTCTTACGAGAACCTGGGCGTTTATAATGAAGTGCCCTGACTTACCACAAAAGAAAAATAGATTTTCCAAAAAAAATGTTTCCTTGCGTGCATCACTAACCCGTCGTTTTAAAGACTACCGCATGGTTCAGGTTCAGGTTCCCCCGGAAACCTACCAAAGGTTCCTTTTTGGGGGAAAGGAAAAGGGTTTGTAATTGCTTTTTAACCATCTCTCCTTTTCCCGCTTCACCCGACAGTAATACGGATGCATAGTTAAAAAAAGTCACCTAACGCAGTGGGGGTCGGCACAGCAATTCATCCAAAAAAGGAATAACCCCTTTTTAAAATAGATTTTTTGGCGAAAGTCCCAGGGGTATCAAGGGCCCCTCTCCTAAAACCCAAAGGGCATATTCACTCCCGATGCTTCCCTTGGGCAAAGCTAACGGGCTGCTTCAGCTGTTCACCGTTTGGGGGTCATCAAACACCTCCCCCATGGTGAAATAAAATCACAAGGTTTCAAACAATCATCCTCACTCAATCAGGGGGTTTTCCCCCACATTAAACCCTTTTGTTGGTAAGAAACATAATTATGTAAGCACCTTAGATCGTTCAGTGGGAAAATTTGTAAGCATGTGCAAAAAAAAAAAAGATTGAAAGTTTAAATAAACCCCTGAATTTCTCACGTTCACCGCCAAAACGAAAGGGGGCAACTTGGGAATCCCAGCCCCGGGGGCTCGCGGAGCCGGGATCGCCCCCTAAACCTCAATCCTGGCTCGCAAACCGGTACTGCCCCAACCATTGCAAATTGTGTTTATTGAGGCCTTTTGTTTTGAAAAAACGGTCTTTATTTTCGCAAATCTGCAAGGATATCATCACTCCGAAAAGTTCCTTTTATGCGGGCCCCATTTTCCAGATCTTTAAGACAGGTTTACGGGAAGAAGGGAGAAAAAAAAAAAAAACAATAGTTTTTCCCCTTTGGGGAACACTGCAGAGAAAAAAAAAAATTTAAGGGGAACTGCTCCCCGGGAATGGTTGTGAAAGTCACAACCAAAAACATCACAGAAAGTTCAACCAACTCATACCAGAGTTACAGCAACAAAAAGAGAAAAGAAAGGAAAAAAAAAAAAAAAAAAAGTGTTTTAACCCTGTGGTAACACTGCAAAAAAAAAAAACTTTAAAGGGGAAAGCTCACCGGAATGGGGTTTGAAATCCAACCACTGTCTCACAGAAAGTACAACGGACGTTGATATCCACAGTACAGCAACACAGCCTTCCAGACCCAGCAACACTAAAAGTTTTGCTTTAAATCTTTAATGTATGTAGTACATTCATAAGCGCTTGTGCTTGGGGGGGATGAAAACACAGGAGTCACAGGTTTGATTAGAAAACCTGTAATTTCTTCATACAAGTTGGCAGAAATAGTCCACGTTTGCAAACCACAAAACAGGAAAACACACAGGGGCCCGATAACCCAAACTCAGCAAACACTCCCAAACAGATCAGGACTTTTCTCTGTTACCAAGTCCATCAAACGTGGGTTTCAAAGCAGGGTTTTAGATCCACAAGTCTTCAGAGTTCCTCAGTAGAATACTTAGCAAGGGCCAGGCTTTTCAGAGTCAAGTCAAAAGGGTTTCCCGCGGGAATTTTGAAACACTGAATGCTCAGCGTGGGTGCTTAAGAAGCAAAGAGAGAATCAGGGCGGGGAACCGCAACGGAAACTCCATTTTTGACTGAGGGCAAAAAGCGCAGCAAGACAAAAGTAAAATGCTCGAACAAACTGAGTTTCAGGAAAATAACATAGAACCTTACACCCCTTGATAAATTTTTCATAAAGAAAAACCCGTAGCTGTGGGAGCTTTTAAAAGGGGTGTAAAGTGTTGACATATGGGGTTGGGGGTTGGCTACGGGGCGGGGATTATAAAGGGATTACCCGCTGCTCCGGGTAATTTTTAATTGCCTCCTGCAGCGGCCCATAGCCACAACATCCAAAGGGCCCCGGCGACTGATTCCTAGGGCAGTTCCCCACTGCCTGAGGGGAAGGGGGGCCCAGAAGCCAAGTTTTCCCAAGTGGGAAATGGGATAAATTTTAAAAACCCCCATTTAACCCGGGGCGACGGCAGCACCCTCCTGTGTTCACCGTTTCTCACATATTGGTGGGGCGTGGGGCACAAGCCTGACCCCCCCGGGGTACCGTGGGCGGACCTTGCCCGTTCATCACACTGGGCCACTGACTCACACTAAAATACATAGAAGTGAGCCCTGACAAACCAGGTCCCCCTGCCTGCCCCAAATGGGTTTCTGGGGACAAATTTGGGATCAAATGGGCAACGGACAAATTTCACGTGTGAATAAGTAACAATTTTTTTCAGGGGTTAAATGACTTTGGGCCACTGTCTCACACTAAGAATACAAATAGGATGCCCTGCACAAACCCAGTCCCTCCACCTGGCCAAAATGGGGCTGGGTCAAATTTTGGGATCAAATGGCAAACGGACAATTTTCAAGATTTTAATAAGTAACAGATGTTTTTCGGGGTTTAAAAGATTTTTGGGCCCCTGACTCACACAAAAATAACAGATAGTGATGCCCCGCATCAAACCCAGGTCCTCGCCTGGCCCCAAAAGGGTTTTGGGCACAAATTGGCATCAAAGCGGGGAAATAGCCAATTTTCACAGATTTTTAAAAGTAAAGATGTTTTTTAAGGGGGTTAAATGACTTGGCCACTGATTCACACTAAGAATATCAGATAGTATGCCCGCATCAAACCCAGGGCCCTTCGCCTGGGCCCCAAAAGGTCCCGGGGATCAAATTGGCATCAAAGCGGGGAAACAGCCCAATTTTTTTCCCCCCCCGATTTTTTAATAAGTAACAATGTTTTTAAAAGGGGGGAAAACTTTGGGGCCCCTGTCCAACTAAGAAACATAAAAGTGAGCCCCGCATCAAACCCCGGTCCCCCCCTGGGCCCCCAAAGGGGCTTGGATCAAATTGGCATCAAGTCGGGAAACGGGCAATTTTCCCCCAGATTTGAATAAGTAAAGAGTTTTCAGGGTTAAAGACTTTGGCCACGATCCCACAAGAATACACAGATATAGCCCGCACAAACCCAGGTCCCTTTTTTGCCCGGGCCCAAAAAGGGTTTTTTGGGCATCAGAATTGGATCAAAGCGGGGAAAAGCCAATTTCACAGATTTGAATAATAACAGATTTTTTTTAAGGGTTAAAAAGACTTTTGGGGGACGATCTCACACAAGAATATCAGATGTATGCCCCGCATCAAACCCAGGCCCTTCGCCTGGCCCAAATGGGTTTTGGGCATCAAATTGCATCAAAGCGGGCAAACACCAATTTCCCAGATTTGAATAAGTCAATGTTTTTGGGGGGGTTTTAAATATTTGGGGGGCCACTGACCACCAAAAACAAGATAGTGATGCCCTCATAAAACCCCAGGTCTCCCAGCCCCCCAAATGGTTCTGGCACAGAATGCAAAAAAGGGGCAAACAATTTTCACAGTTTTGAAAAAGAACAATGTTTTTCGGGGGTTAAATGATTTTGGGCCACTGATCTCACACTAAGAATACACAGATAGTATCCCCGCACAACCCAGTCCCTCTCCGGCCCAAATGGGTTCGGGGCACAAATTGGCATCAAAGGGGGCAATACCCAAATTTTCACAGTTGAATAAGTAAAAAATTTTTTTTTTCAGGGGTTAAAAACTGATCCACACTAAAAAAAACACAGATATGATGCCCTGCACAAACCCAGGTCCCTCCTCCCGGGCAAAAGGGTTCGGCACAAAAAAGGGCATCAAATGGGCACAAGACAATTTTCACAATTTGAATAAGTAAATTTTTTGGGGGGAAAATGATTTTGGGCCCCTTAAATGGGCCCCGCTCAAACCCAGTCCCCCGCCTGCCCAAATGATTCGGGCATCAGAATTGGCACAAACGGGAAATAGCAATTTCACAGATTCTAAAAAGTAACAAAATTTTTTTTCAGGGTTAAATGCTCTGGTGTGAAACGGCACCGGTCCGCCACAGGGTCCCCGGGGTACACGGCTTTGTATCCCAAAACCGCGCCACCAATAGTGATAAAACGGGCACACACACACGGCTGCTGCCGTCCGACCCGGGAAATGCAGGATTTATAATTATCCCCACTTCCCTTGGGACTTGCAGCTTCTGACCCCCCCCCCTTACCCTCGGTCAGTCAGGAACTGCCCCAGGAAATCATCGCCAGAGGGGCACTGGAGTTGCTACATTGGCACGCTGCAGTGAGGGAATTAAATTACTCCAGCCGCAGCCGGGTAAACCTTAAAACCCGCTCCGTCACTCAACGCCCCCCCCTTTTCAACACTTAACCCCCCTTCTTTAAGCTGCCACCAGCGGGGTTTTTTTGCTGAAAAATTTACAAGAGGGTCCTAGCAACCCCAAAACAGACGTATTTCACAGGGCAAATCGTTTAAGAGCAGGAAAACAAACAAATAAATTTAATTTATTCCTTAAAAGACGGCATGCTTATTACAATAAAAAAAGGGAACAAACTGAGACAATATCGTTATTACAAATCAGTTATAAAAAAAAATTTAGGATTAAAAAATGAAAGACTCACATTAGATAATCATTTACAGGCAAGCCAGGCTGGGGGGGGAGCCACACATCATATTTCATTGCAGATCTTTTAGGACCACAGCGGACTGAGAAAGGGGGGCTCACCCCCAACTTAAACCTGGGGCGACCTCACAAAAGGGGGGGGTTTTCTGGCCACCTCCCCGGGAAAGAAGGGTTTATTTTGAGCTCTGAAAGTCATAAGGACCATAACTCGTTCTGTGGCCTAGCAGAAAACGGCAGACCAACAATGATCTTACTTAAAATGACATTCAAAAGAGTCCAAACTTGGGTGAGCAGTCCAGGGAACCGAGAAATTTCCCTTTCTCGGTTCGTTGGAGTTCGGGTTCACCATTTCCACGGGAACATGCCCAGGACACAGGCTTTAAAACAGAACTTTTGTGTTTCTGACCAACTTCCCACCGGTTAAAGCCCCAAAAAAAAATTCTCCAAAAAGGTTCTATAGGACTTTGCAGGGTTTGGAAGACAAAGAAAAATTCCCGAGGTGGGAGGGGGAAAAGATAGAGTGCGCTGCAAAGAAGAGGGAGGGGTAACTTTGCCTGTGCTTTCAAAAGGTGGGGGGTTTTATTTTTAGCAACAGCACAAAACATGGACTACATATCATCACACCTCCCCCCCTTGAGGGGGCTACGGAGGGAGACCTGGAAAAACCACATGCGCACCTCACGGGTTCGCCACGTCGGGAAACCCCTTGGCCCGGCTTGGGGCCCCATGTCCAGGGGGGATCCCCCTCCCCTCCTCGGGCAGGTTTTCAGACCGGGAGGAAAGCAGGCTTCACGCCCTGATGGCCTTTACTGTTGACTAAAGGCCTTCCCAACCCCCAGTGTGGGCAAGCGTGCCACGTAGGGGGTGGGTTGAGCTGTTTTTTTCACGACGTACGGGGCCTTCCCAGCTGCCTGAAGCTATCCTTTGGGACGGGGGCCAGCACCCCACCCTTTTTACCCCCGGTAGGGCCGCCCCGGCTTCTGGTCGTACCAGTGCTTCTGGCAGCCGAGCCGCGTCATTTTTCATGCACCAACTCGTCAAGGTCTGCATCTTGTCGCGGAAGCGCAACTAATCCACGATGGACACTTCTGGGGGGTTTTGGGGTCACTTCCCGGATTCTCTTTTCAACCCAAGGGGGCCCGGGCTCCCTGCCCCACAGGACCAAAGGGGGGGAAAACCCCGTCGAGGCCCGCGGAATTTTCCCGAGGAAAAAGCAGGGTGGGAGGGACCCTCCCAATCGCTCCCTGGGCCAACCAGCATGCGGACATCGTTTGAGGGTACCGTTAAAGCGCTCCCCCAAACCATTGGCTTTGGGGATACCACTCGTACCAACCTCACCTCATTTTCTGCAAGAGCCTCATTTGGGGAGAATAAATTTGGGGCCCTTAACGGGAAACACTCCCTGGAAATCCCACCCGTGAAAAAAGATCACCCTGCATCTGCCACCTTTCCTGCCCTATTAGGACAGAGCTACCCTCCGGGTACGGGTAGCGATCTACCCAGTCAGGGGTTTGCTTTTCCAAACTGCTGGGGACGCCAGCGGGCCCCACAATGTCCACCGCATCCCCTGGAAAGGGCCCCCATCATGCAACGGGATCGGGGGGCCTAAGACAGGGCCCCCCTTTCCCCTCTTTTCAGGTATACAGGAGCGGCATATTTTTGTCACATCTCCCCCTCTTGGCCAAAAAATGTTTAACACCGTGCCTTAGTTTTGCTGATCCCCAAGTTCCCAGCGAGTGGAATCTCATGGGGAAAACCCCAAACCCAAACCCCCTCGGACGGTGCGGACACCACTGTTTTTCCCCCAAACACTCC
>JARQOD010014073.1:0-11974 GCA_033576555.1 Oophaga sylvatica
AAAAAATGATAGTGTTGGTCCCCTTAAAAATAGTCTGGGTGAAATGGTGGATGAGGATGAGGAAAAAGCCAATATGCTAAATGACTTTTTTTCAACTGTATTTACACAAGAAAATCCCATGAGAGATAACATGATCAGAGATAAAAAAAATTTCTCCATTAAATGTCACATGCTTAACCCAGCAGGAAGTACGGAGGCGTCTAAAAATCACTAAAGTTGACAAATCCCGGGCCCGGATGGGATACACCCCCGAGTACTGCAGGAATTAAGTACAGTTATAGATAGACCATTATTTTTAATCTTTAAAGATTCCATAATAACTGGGTCTGTACCACAGGACTGGCGTATAGCAAATGTGGTGCCAATATTCAAAAAGGGGGCAAAAACTGAACCTGGAAATTATAGGCCAGTGAGCTTAACATCTACTGTGGGTAAAATCCTGGAGGGTTTTTTAAGGGATACTATATTGGAGTATCTGAAGCTGAATAACCTCATGACACAGTATCAGCATGGGTTTACGAGGGACCGTTCTTGTCAGACTAATCTGATAAGCTTTTATGAAGGGGTAAGTTCAGGACTGGACCAAGGGAATGCAGTGGACGTGGTGTTCATGGACTTCTCAAAAGCTTTTGATACAGTGCCACACAAAAGGTTGATACATAAAATGAGAACAATGGGGATAGGGGAAAATATGTGTAAGTGGGTTAAGAACTGGCTCATGGATAGGAAACAAAGGGTGGTTATTAATGGAGCACACTCGGACTGGGTCACGGTTAGCAGTGGGGTACCACAGGGGTCAGTATTGGGGCCGCTTCTCTTTAACATATTTATTAATGACCTTGTAGGGGGCATACAGAGTAGTATTTCAATATTTGCAGATGACACTAAACTCTGCAGGGTAATAAATACAGAGGAGGATAATTTTATATTACAGGAGGATTTATGTAAACTAGAAGCTTGGGCTGATAAATGGCAAATGAGCTTTAATTGGGATAAATGTAAGGTCATGCACTTGGGTAGAACAAATAAGATGTATAATTATGTGCTTAATTGTAAAACACTGGGCAAAACTGTCACTGAAAAAGACTTGGGTGTATGGGTGGACGACAAACTCACATTTAGTGGCCAATGTCAGGCAGCTGCTGCCAAGGCAAATAAAATAATGGGATGCATTAAAAGAGGCATAGATGCTCATGAGGAGAACATAATTTTACCTCTATACAAGTCATTGGTGCGACCACACTTAGAATACTGTGTGCAGTTCTGGTCTCCGGTGTATAAGAAAGACATAGCTGAACTGGAGCGGGTGCAGAGAAGAGCGACCAAGGTTATTAGAGAACTGGGGGGTCTGCAATACCAAGACAGGTTATTATACTTGGGGTTATTTAGTTTGGAAAAACGAAGGCTTAGGGGTGATCTTATTACAATGTACAAATATATGAGGGGACAGTACAAAGACCTTTCTAATGATCTTTTTACTCTTAGACCTGTGACGGGGACGAGGGGGCATCCTCTACGTCTGGAGGAAAGAAGGTTTAGCCATAATCACAGATGCAGATTCTTTACTGTAAGAGCAGTGAGACTATGGAACTCTCTGCCGTCTAATGTTGTAATGAGTAGTGTTGAGCATTCCGATACCGCAAGTATCGGGTATCGGCCGATATTCGCGTTATCGGAATTCCGATACTTAATTCCGATACTTTTTCAATATCGTATACCGGAATCGGAAGTTCCCATAATTCTTTGAGAGGCAATGTGATGTTAGTCAGCCAATGAGGAATCTTATGAAGTGTGGGCACATCCTGTAATGCTGCGGTCATCTTAACTAATGGCATGGCTGTGATTGGCTGCTGAAATGATGTCAGAATGCACTATAAAAGGCGCCGCAGCCATTTTAGCGTCACTGTGCTGTGAACTCAGTTAGGGACAGAACGCTACTCTGCTCACTCTGAGGGACAGTTAGATATAGCGATTTTGTGTACTACTTTGCTTTAGGCAGGCTAGTTTACCAACCGCTGTGTAAAGCTTCATTTTGCCAGTGTTGTTTTAACAGCTCTGTGCAAGGTGTGTGTGTGACAGTGCAGGTGACGCTGCAGTTTGCTCTGCATCCACCGCTGTTTGTAGGCATCTGCACGTGTCACTGACTCTTTTTTTTTTTATTTTATTTTGTGGAATTGGTGCAGCTCCATTATATTAGAAAAAAATCAAATCTATTAGTGTGACGTGCTTCCATCCGTATACAATACATTGGTTGCAAACACTATAGAAGTACAGAAAGGAGCCTTTCACAGCTACTGAACAGTTGTCTGCAGGGTTTACTGTAGTCTGTGAGCTTTTCATTTTGTGAGTGCAGATTACGCTCCAGTTTGTTCTTCAACCACTGCCGGTTGTAGTCTGCTGAGCGTGTGTCCCTGCCTCATCCTTCACATTTTTCTCTAATTGGTGTTGCTCCATTTTAGTGGAAAAAAATCTAATCTATTAGTGTGACGCGCTTCCATCCGTATACAATACATTGGTTGCAAACACTATAGAAGTACACAAAGGGGCCTTTAACAGCTACTGAACAGTTGTGTTTCAGTGTTCACTGTAGTCTGTGAGCTTTTCATTTTGTGAGTGCAGATTACGCTCCAGTTTGTTCTTCAACCACTGCCGGTTGTAGTCTGCTGAGCGTGTGTCACTGCCTCATCCTTCACATTTTTCTCTAATTGGTGCTGCTCCATTTTAGTGGAAAAAAATCTAATCTATTAGTGTGACGCGCTTCCATCCGTATACAATACATTGGTTGCAAACACTATAGAAGTACACAAAGGGGCCTTTAACAGCTACTGAACAGTTGTGTTTCAGTGTTCACTGTAGTCTGTGAGCTTTTCATTTTGTGAGTGCAGATTACGCTCCAGTTTGTTCTTCAACCACTGCCGGTTGTAGTCTGCTGAGCGTGTGTCACTGCCTCATCCTTCACATTTTTCTCTAATTGGTGCTGCTCCATTTTAGTGGAAAAAAATCTAATCTATTAGTGTGACGCGCTTCCATCCGTATACAATACATTGGTTGCAAACACATATAGAAGTACACAAAGGGGCCTTTAACAGCTACTGAACAGTTGTGTTTCAGTGTTCACTGTAGTCTGTGAGCTTTTCATTTTGTGAGTGCAGATTACGCTCCAGTTTGTTCTTCAACCACTGCCGGTTGTAGTCTGCTGAGCGTGTGTCACTGCCTCATCCTTCACATTTTTCTCTAATTGGTGCTGCTCCATTTTAGTGGAAAAAAATCTAATCTATTAGTGTGACGCGCTTCCATCCGTATACAATACATTGGTTGCAAACACTATAGAAGTACACAAAGGGGCCTTTAACAGCTACTGAACAGTTGTGTTTCAGTGTTCACTGTAGTCTGTGAGCTTTTCATTTTGTGAGTGCAGATTACGCTCCAGTTTGTTCTTCAACCACTGCCGGTTGTAGTCTGCTGAGCGTGTGTCACTGCCTCATCCTTCACATTTTTCTCTAATTGGTGCTGCTCCATTTTAGTGGAAAAAATCTAATCTATTAGTGTGACGCGCTTCCATCCGTATACAATACATTGGTTGCAAACACTATAGAAGTACACAAAGGGTCCACGCACCGGGAGGCCATCCCAGTCAAATCAGACGTGGATAGTGAGAATTTTGATGAAGGCTATTGCAGATTACTGTGACCGGCGCACCGGCCAGGGCGTACGGTACAGAGCGATAGAACCTTGAGCCTCACCGCGCTCAGTGCAATTGGTGAGTTATCAGTTACCAGAGCAGCTTGTATGTGTCACAGATCATCAAAAGAGGGATTCGTATTCTCCCGGGTGTCTGTCTCACTGTCTGTATCAGGTACTGTCGCTTTAAATCACATCTCCATGCGCTCTGTCAGTATCTCATTCAGAGCAGTGTGCTGGCTGCAGCAGCGAGAAAACCCCTTTGACCCCCTCTCCTCTGCTAATCACGTTATCAGGCATTCTGTTTCTTGGCTTTGATTTTTATTTTTTTAAGCTAGTTTTTTGGCTACAGGTTTTAACGTGAGAATTATCAGGCATTCAGACTGAACTATATTCATTTTTTGCTATTCTGAGGAATAATAATTTTTTTTTTTTTTTTGATACGTGATTTCAGTGCCTATAGAGACAGCAAGCAGAGATATAAGGAAGGGAGGGGGGAAGCAGCCAGCTGACATTCCAGAGATTTTTAATTAGCTGTTTTAGTAACAAGGGTTGTTTTTCAGAGTTTTATGATTAATACGGTTTTTCTTTTCTCCCTTTTTGGTGAATTTATTTTTTTTTGTTTTCTTTTTCTAGAGTTTTTTACTAAATCTAACTTTTGTTTTTAAAATTTTTCTTTTAAGTACATTTTTAAATGATTTTGGAGAGATTTTTTCTCTAAGCAATTTATTTTAGAGTTTTATTTCTCCAAGCAATTTTTTTTTCTACAAGCTTGCTTTAGACCAAGGTCACATAGATAAGGAGAATTACAGGCTGAGGGAGAGAGCAGACACAAACTACGCAGTGGTCTGAGTAGCCCCTCCCGTCGGGCATTCGGCGAGAACAAACAGAACCAGAGTGCAGCAGTTTTCAGATTTTTAAATCACCTTTGTTGAATAGGTTTTTGGAATAGACACAGTACGTAAGAATCGAAGGGCTAGGCATGTGAATAGAATGTCAGAGTACGTGAGAAGCAAATAGACAGGCAGCCTTTACGCTGCATAATGAAATGTTTTTTCTTGTTTTTTGTTATTTGAAAGGTAACGGGAAAGTTTATTAATAGATTACCATCTGCTATAAAAGAGCAGCGGTGCATCGTGTAAAAGATACAGCAAGTTAATTTGAACGGACCAGGAAGTGATTTTTTTTTTTTTTATGTGAATAAGTTTGAAAAGGTGTTAAATCATCTGTGAGAAAAAGATCACTGACATGTCACAAGAGCAGAATTCAGAGTCACACACATCACATGTCCATCATGTGGAGACACGGGACAGGTGTAGGCTGCTCTCATTGAGTAAGGAGCCTTGTACAGGGAAAAACGCTCCCCGCCTCTCTCCACAGGGAGAAGGCATTTTTGTTTCAACCATCCCCTCTCAAGAGTCACAGGGGGGACACCCTCTCCTTTTTCTTCTCTCAGTCCCTTTCTCTTTCTTCTTCAGACTTTTCTCCTCTTTCCTCGCTGCCATCCCTCTCATTCCTTCTTTTCCCTCCATCACATCTCTGACACATCCATTTTCTTCATCTTCCTCTTCTTCTATCTCTTCCTCTCCAACTCTCAAATCTTGTTCTTCATCTTCTTCTACTTCTCCCCCTCCATCTTTCTTCTCTCTCTCTCCTCCATCTTTCTCTCTTTTCCCCCTTTCACTCTTCTCTCCCTCCCCTCCTCTTTCTCTCGCTCCTCCTCACACCTCCCTTCTCTTCCTCTTTTTTCTACTTCGTTATCAACTGGGTCAACGCCGAATCCAAGCAATGTGGTGTCCCTGCATTCAGTGTCTCCAGCACAGGGCACCTTGTCTATCCCAAGCACAGTACAAACATTGCCAGTCATTATATCAGGAGAAGAAAGTGCAGATCTCCCTACACAAAACACTACATGTAGCCCCAGACACAACAGTCCACAGCTAGGGCTTCACAGGGGGGTGGTATAGCTACAGGGCTGCTAGCATGGAACCATGACACTGATCCACCGCAGCCTCAGCAAGGAAGTGGGAAATCCCCATGCAGCAAGACAACTTTAAAGCCCAAATCTCACCCAGTGTATGCACCAAGTACACCATGTCACTTCTTATCTGATGAAGATGAAGATGCAACGTCACACATGCTGCCCAATACTAGGGAAGAAAACACACAAGCACCAATAGAGCAGGGACAGGTAGAGGCACCATCCTATGAGCCCTTCATCCCAAGCCAGGTGATCAGTATGCTGCCAGACCCAGGGATACACCCCATGCCATTTTGCCAAAAAATGCAGCAGATCCAGCGAACGTATGCAGCAGCCTGGACTGATCTCTGGACCGTAATGGAAATAAAAGCAGGTGATGCATTCTGGCCAATTATGAGAGACACTTCAAGCTTCCAACAGAGTTAGATGCGTATGCCTGGGAGACAGGACCAAAGCTAATTGAGCAACTCAGAGAATGGGCCAAAAGCAGACTGACAGGACAAACTCTCAGCCTACATGTCACGAGTCAAGACAAGACAGAGTCTGTGGAGAAGTTCCATGACAGAGTAATGCAAGTGTTTCAAGATTTGGGCCTCATTACCCATGATCAGACACACAGACGGATGTTGGCACAGGCTTTTGTGCATGGACTGAGAGAACCAATCAGGAAACCACTGGTAGCAGCCAGGCCTGAGTACACGTCAATAGCAATGGATACCCTGCTCACAGTAGCAAAAAGGATTGAGTCCCACCGGGACAGAAGGAATGTCAAGTGTTACAACTGTGGCGAGTTTGGTCATTTCCGGAACAAGTGCAGAACACTGACTTCACCCAGAAAAAGAAGAAACACAGAAAGCAGTGAAGAACCCCGTCCATAGGACAAGAGCACACCAAGTCCACAAGGAACCCCACCAGTGTGACCAATATCCTGAGAGTGGATGGCGTAGTCATATCTTTTCTTGTGGAACTCCGCAACCTCACCTACCTATCAGAATCTTCTGCTTCCTGCATGGGAATTGATGGTCAAGTCAGATATTTCCAGATTATGAAGCCCCTGAGCGTGTGGACTCAGCCAGAACACTCCATCATGTCCCAGTTTGTTGTGTAAAAAACCTGCACCCTCAACCTATTGGAGTGGACCTACTGCAGAAGCTGAAAGCGACCAGAGTGTTCCAGGAAGATGGGACCATGACACTTTCTTCACCCCTGACCCAAGAAGAAACAGGAACCTCAAACAACCACACTACAGACCTATCACAGGAGGTGCTGGACATAGTACCAGAAAAGCCACTTCATCACCCAGAGTCAAGATGTCTCTGACCAACTGAAGGTCTAAGTGAACTCGCCTAAGAAGACGGCCTGAGAACTTTGACATTGGCCAGGATATTCAACTCAAGAAGGACTCTACTCGCTTCATGGAATGGCAACACCTCATCCAGCTCTAACGCCAGAGGTTCATCTTTTGCAAGCACCAGGAGGTGCCCCCTGCAATCAACCAGTTCACCCAGGCCCTAGACCGGCAAAAGGCCACTCAGCTCTTCAGACTTGTGCACAAATATTGACCTGAAACCGAGCTGGAGAAAAAGAAACTACTGATGGCCCGTGCTGAGAAAAAAGCAGCCGTTTAAGGAGACGTCCCAACAAGAAGACCCCCTGTGACCAGAGCAGGTGCTAACACAGTGACTGTCTTGGTGGAGAGCAAGAAAGCCAGCTGGTCGTCATCTCTCATGATGTGGATCCTAGTAGACGGCTTGTTTTCCCCCAGCTCTGCACCAGCAGATGGGAGTCCCCTGCCGCATACTGAAGGACAAGGCCAAACTGGGCTGCCTCGCCCATCGGAATCAATCCCAGCTTTCCACAGTGAAGAAAAAGACTGTAAACCCCACTGAGTTCAGAATGGTGCAAGGCCTGGAGGCCGCGAAAGAGGCTACGGTATTTGAAACCCCAACAGTGCTGAACCATCACACTCTGCTCTCAAGAGTCCCAGTCACCGCAACGGTATTCACGGTGATCAACCTGGCCAGTACCTTCTTCAGTGTTTCCCCTCCACCTGGAGGCCTGCTTTCACGCACCAGTGCAGTGCATATGGACAGTGTTGTCTCAAGGTGCTCAAAACAAGCCCTTCAAGTTTCACCAAGACAATGTCCTCCATCCTCGTCAACTGGATTGCAGAATATGCAAGAGTCACTCTTCTACAACACGTGGATGACTTTCTCTTTTGTGTGGTTGACATCGACACCTGCACAGTCTATTCCTTATCTCTCCTACTCTACCTGGAAGAACAGCAACGCAAGGTCTGGAAGAACAAAGTCCAGTGATGCCAGAAGCAAGTTACATCCCTGGGACACTGTATTGCCCACAAGACGAAACACATGTCAAAAGACTGGAAGACCACTGTGGAGAAGATGGCTCCCCCAACAACTCCAAGAATGCTGCAGGCCTTCCCTGGTCTAGTGTCATATTGCAGAACCTGGATCCCTGATGCCTCAGTCCTAATGCAGCCTCTGTGCGCTTGCATCAACGCAACCCCGCTCCTTCTATCAGACGCAGCCTTCAACCCATTCAGGAGATTGGAAGAACTCCACAGTCTCAGCGCCAATACCAGGCCTACCTGACTATGAAAAGTCTTTCCGTCTACCTGATGGAAGAAAGAAGGTCATGCTACTGGAGTCCTGGCACGGATTCACGGGGGAAAACAGAGACTTTTAGGCTGCCTCTCAGCCCGCTTGGATCCAGTTGCAAGAAGAGCACCCCCCTGCCTGATGGCAGTATCTGCAGCACACACCCTCCTGGACAAGGTTGCTGAAATCACTCTTGGACAGCCACTGGAAACTCTCACTCCACACTTCATCTTGGCAATCTTCAATCAAGCTCAACCAACAGTAATCTCTCCACCGCCAGGCATCTTTGTGGCGCCTCTATTGCCTTTGTCTCATAATGTCACCGTCTCCAGACCTACAGTCCTCAGCCCGGCCACTCTACTCCCACTCCCAAGTGGGGATACTTGGATGGCTCCAGAAGAAGTTTCAACACAGGAAGTGCAGTGACCAGCAATCAAGAAATCCTGTGGTCCAGAAGTCTGTCACCTAGCCTGTCAGCCCAGGAAGCAGAATTGATAGCGCTGACGAAGGCCTGCCAGATGGCAGAAGGCAAGACTGCAAACATCTACACGGACTACAGGTACTCGCATGGCATAGCACACGACTTTGGACCCATCTGGGCTACAAGGGACTTCATCACAGCAAACGGGACAACCGTGAAGCATCATGGAGCTTTCAGGGACCTACTGAGTATACTCCAACTTCCAAAATGGTGGCAATTTGAAAAATCAAAGTGCATGGAAAACTGAGAACAGAAGAGGCGTGAGGCAATAACATGGCGGACATGGCAGCCAAAGAAGCAGCCAAAGGAAGACAACATGGAGAAGTGGGAGAGGTCGTAGAGCCGGACGGCTACTACATGACGACTGAAGACAAGAAACCTGACAAAGAGACGTCCTGGAATCTGCCCAAGAAGTTACAAGACCAAGCTCCAAAAGGAGAAAAAGACTGAATGGAAAAAAAAGCAACACGTGAAGAAGGAAGGCTATCAATAATAGACTTCAAACTCTGCCTACCACAAAGTATGCACCCTATGGTGGTCCAATGGGTACATGGACCCACATCCACATATCAAAGACACAGATGAATGATCTGATTGGTGCTTACTGTTTCGCTTCAGGGATCTCCACCCTAACAGCCAAATTCACCAGCAGCTGTCCGACCTGCGGCAAATGCAAGCCTGGACGTATGGAAGAAAGTCCCCCTCACCTCATCTGGAAAGACCACTCTACCAGCTTCAAAGGATCCAGATAGACCACATCCAGATATCGCCAAGTGAAGGATTCAAATACGCCATTGTGGTCAAAAGAAGTATTTTCAAGATGAACAGAAGCCTTCCAAGTCAGCAAAGACTACTGCAAAGCAGCTTGTAAGGTTCTATGTATATTTTCCTGAAACTCAGTTTGTTCGTCAGCCATTTTACTTTCTGTCTTGCTGCAGCTATCTTGCCCTCAGTCAAAATGGAGTTTCCAGCTTGCATGTTCCCGCCCTGATTCTCTCCTTTGCTTCTTAAGCAGCCACAGCTGAGCAATCAGTGCTTCAGAATCTAGCCTGCAGTGAACCTGTGACTTGACTCCTGTAAGCCTTGGACCTTGTACTCCAGCTATTCCTACTGAGGAACTCTGAAGCACTTGTGGACTCTGAACCCTGCTCTTTGAAAGACCCACGTTTGCATGGACTTACGGTAACAGAGAAGAAGATCCTGAATCTGTATTGGAGAGTGATTGCTGAGCTTGGATTACTCTGGCCTGCTGTGTCTCCTGTTTCTGTGTCTGCAAACTGTGTGACTATTTCTGCCAACTTGTATGAAGTAATACAGGACTTTTCTATATCAAACCTGTGACTCCTGTGTTTTCATCGCACCCAAGCACAAGACGCTATATGAACTGTACTACATACATTACACAGCTACTTTCAGAAAATAGTGTGCAGATACGGGGTTCCAGAAATGATAGAAAGTGATCAGGGACCCGCATTCACAGCAAATCTGACACACAAGACCCGATTAGCAGTAGGGTCAGATCTAGGCCTACACACTCCTTACCACCCCCAGAGCAGCAGGAAGGTAGAAAAACTGAACGAAACACTTAAGAATAGAATGCTGAAAAAATTGCCCAAGAGACACGCAAACCATGGCATGACACACTCCTAATTGCACTGTTTAGTGTAAGGCACACTCCCAGAGACCCAGAAAAAGCTGTCTCGTGCCTGCATCTTCTGCTAACAGATAAGACATTTTCTTCTTTTAGTTTTTTGGTGCTTGCAGTTTAGTTC
This sequence comes from Oophaga sylvatica, assembly GCA_033576555.1. NCBI lineage: Eukaryota > Metazoa > Chordata > Amphibia > Anura > Dendrobatidae > Oophaga > Oophaga sylvatica. The sequence goes on from JARQOD010014073.1 coordinate 10,537, forward strand.
AGCCACTGTTGTTTGTTCATTTGCCTTTTCCAGTTTTTTCAGTGGTTGCTGTTTAGTTTTTGTTACACCAGAGAACTAATTTAGGTGGTAGAGGTCGTGTGATCTCAGGTGTTTTTGTAATTAGTAGAGTTGGTACTTTTCAGGGTTTTTTGGGGTTGCAGTAAGTGCCTTTCCTATCCTTTTCTATTTAGGAAGTTTGGGCCCCAACGTTTGCTCATACTATTTTCTGTCTGTGTCTGTATTTCCTCTTGTCTAACCGCCATTACATGTTTGGGGGCTTCCTATGTTCTTTGGGGATCTGCTCCGGGGCAGATAGCTTTCCTTTTTCTATCTTTAGGTGTAGTTAGCTTCTCAGGCTGTGACGAGGCGTCTAGGACCAACGTAAGAACGCTCCACGGCTGCCTTTAGTTGTGGTGGTTAGTCAGGGTACTGCAATCCCATAGATTCCAACCTCTCTGGTGTATTGTTTTTTTTTTTGCCTGCTCTCCTCAGCTACCAGATCATAACACTTATGTAATTGAATTGGTCAAAAACTAATGTCCATTCTCGAGTTTTTCTCTTCACTGCCAGATTTGATGATCCTGTCCAAGAGCCCCAGATGACATCAACCTCTGTGTAACTAGGGGAAAGCCTGTTTGGATCCACGTATCGCATTGCAAGGAAGCTCCCGTACCAGGAGAGACACCTAAGCCATGAAGGATGTCGTGGATGTTCTGACTGATCAGACAGATGACCTACTTGATGAGTTCAAGGCCAGAGACCAAGTTAAAGCAGGATTTGAGTCACTATTGCCACTAGTAACTATAAACAAAAATGTTGATTGGATAAATTACATCTATTATAACCAGCAGAGATTTGTTAACTTCACCATAGATGCTGTAAAAGGTTTGGCAGCACAGTTAGGCCCCACTTCCATTATGGCATTCCAGAATAGAATGGCTTTGGATATGATTCTAGCTGAGAAAGGAGGTGTTTGCAAAATGATCAAAGACACCTGTTGCACCTACATCCCAGACAACACTGGCCCAAATGGTAAAGTCACAATGGCAATACAGAAACTTAATGAGTTATCAGAGGAACTGAAACAGAACTCAGGTGTCACTGACCCATGGGATCGATACTTTGGGTGGATGAGTGGGTGGCAGAAAATGTTGACACAGGTTGGGACAGCCATTATGGGGGTTCTCATTTTTGCATTAATTACTGGTTGCTGTGTAATTCCTTGTATCCGCAGGAAAATGGAAAAAACTGTTCAGGAGACAACCAATTTGATGCCACTCACCATCTTGGACCTCGCACCAGTCCGGATAGAACTGCCTGGCTTGACCAGATCTCCGAACTACCTCCAGACTGAGAATACACATCCTTGATGAATCATCCTATCAAATAAGGAGACTATGATTGCAAACACATAAACCCCCGACAGGGACAGTCCTCC
>JARQOD010014074.1:0-10703 GCA_033576555.1 Oophaga sylvatica
TCTTCTGCATATTGGACATGCGCAGTGTGCCTCTGAAGCCAGTTGTAAGAGTGGTGGACTGTTCATTCCTACCATTGAAGACAATTGTGCTATGTGTACAGTGTTATGCGGTTTTATATGTAATATCATGGGCGTACCCACCGTGGGGCAGTGGCACGCCGCGCACCTATCAAGAGGCCTGGTCACCTGTTTTTCCTGCCGCCTGCCCTTTACATCTTCGGGCACGGCAGCTTTACAGGTGCACGCAGTGACCCGGGTGACCTGTACATAGGGGGTTAATAAGAACGCCTGATGTTGAACGTCAGGACGTTCTTTGCGGGCAGAGAGAGAGAGCGCTCTGCTCTCCCCGTCTCCCGCCCCTGGCTGCAGCACGCCCATTGAACCTGAACGTATCAGTGACTTTCTCTCAACTCAGGCATCCGGAGGAGCATAGAGTGTCAGGATTCAGGACAGGTGCTGAGCTGGGGCCTGGGGCTGGCTGATGTATACAGGGGCTGGGGGCTGTGGCTGATGTATACAGGGGCTTGGGCTGTGGCTGATGCATATGGGGGCTGTGGCTGATGTATACGGGGGCTGGGGGCTGTGGCTGATGTATACGGGGCTGTGGCTGATGTATACGGGGCTGTGGATGATGTATGCGGGGGCTGTGGCTGATGTATACAGGGGCTGTGGCTGATGTATACAGGGGCTGGAGGCAGGCTGATGTATACAGGGGCTGGCTGTGGCTGATGTAGATGTGTGGCCCAGCTATGCCGGGCACACAAATAATCCAGGAGAATGCACAGGAAGGTAACCGCAACGCTTGATATTCATTCACGTCACTCACACTTTCAGACACACTCATTAGGGGTATAAAAGGGAGTGACACGTAGCTGAAGGGGGAGTCAGTCAACCTAGAAGGGAGAGTAGTGGATTCTGTTCCTGTCTTCGGACAGATCAGCTCAGTGTCAGTCCAGCCTGGACTTTGAGGATACTGAGGGCTGCTCAGCGAGCTCTAGAGAAAGCTGACTTCATCATTGAAAGCTACAAGTGCTTATGTTAAGAGCGGGAAGCAGGGCGAAGGGCACAGTGGAGAAGACAGAGAGAAGTGCTACAGGTATTGGATTACCTGCACTAATTCACCGGACACCGGGGTCCGAAGCGTTGCTAGTGTTTCAAGCATAGTAACAAGATACCCGGAGGCTTTCTGGACTACAGGTCGCAGAAGGTAGCCCTAAGCGTCGATACGTAACCGGAGTCAGGGAGAACGGGGACTTTGAGTCAAGCGCAGACAAAAGTAAGGACTTAGTTCTCTCAACATCTGTTAATCAGAGACATAGAAGGCTCCACCACAATGTCGGCCGGGCTTGTCAGCTATTGAGAAAAGCTGGAGATTGCAGAGTTAACTTCGCTTCACGCAAGTTTGGACTCAGATACATTTGAAGTTAAGGAGGCCTCTAACCTGCTCAGCGGTTTCCCGAATGTGCATTATCCACCCCGACCAGCTCCCCGGGACCTGCTTGAACCATCTACCAGTAAAGGTATGAAAAGAAGCTGCATTGTGTGTGACTGAATTATTACCTACACCCTGCATCACCACCATAGACTTCCAGGGACCAGTCTCACCTGTGGGAGACTTACCACCCAGCTGCCCCATAACATCCCCTGTGAAGACCCTTACAGCAGCGCTGGTACAATTGACCAGAAACCACAGGTGGCGTCACGAACTATTCCAAATCCCCTGTAAATATCCCCCATTGCATGACCGCCAGGGCCACGGACCGAGTCCCGCTGCCAGTGACAACTCCCATGGAAATCAATGGGCTCGGCTCCGAGTACCCCATAGCCCTGGTATCCACAATTGTGGTGCGAGTCAACTAAAACTTGGCGTCACGAACAGGATACGAAAGCTTGCAATTGTGAGTCCTGTGTGCCTATATTGACTGTATGGTGAAAAAGACTGTTTGTCACATTTGGCGCCAAATACCGCCATTTTTACCGCCATATTGGCGCCCTGAGGCGCTGGTGAAGAAGATGGGCGTGCATTCGTGGGCGTGTACCCCCCCTGTGGCGCGAAAGTTATGGCCGCCCTCTCAAAGTGTTTCTATAATGTGAGATCCTACCCCACTGCCCGGGAGATCCGCCTCCTCTTGATCTTTTATGCAAAGAAGAGGAAGCACAAATCCGGCCTCCACGGAAGAGACCAGACTGTTCCGGATGGAGAACACAGTCTGGCTTGGAGAGAGATGGAGGCAGGACAAGAGCAGCTGTGTGAGGGAGCGGTGGAGCACCGGCCCTGTTCCCCAGTAAAGCTGTTGCTTGAACCGGAGCCATCCCTAGTTAGGGACCTTCAACAAACCCTGCTGGAAATAAAGGAGGAGAATGCGGCGCTTAAAAAGCTGATCCTGCGCCAGGCAGATGTGGATGAGACTGAGAGACGCTGGCGTGCCCAGACACAGCGGCTGCTGTGGGACGCAGTGCTCTCTCCCACTGGCCTAACACCCTCATTGGAATTCCCTAAGTCCCTGCTGACAAAGGCTGAAGGACGACCGGAGGATGCCCCCAAAAGTGCTGTACCTGATCCCACCGATGGAGAGGTGGAAGAGAAGGAGGCTGAGGAGGCCCTGTCTGATCCGGAGTACCAGCCAGGCCAGGAGGCCGCAACAGGTTATAGTTCCCCGGTAGGGACTCCGGAGGGTCCCAGCCATCACTGCCGGAAATCGATTGGGACGCAATGCAGTACTTGGATGACGTCACTTACGCTGTGAAAGTGGAGAAGGAGCAGCAATGCCGTGATCGGGATAAGCAACGCCAACAGGAGCAGAGGGAAGCGCAACAGCAGCGGCAGCAGTACCACGACAAATTTCTTGCTGACAAGGAAGCAGTCCGGAAAAATAAAGGTACCCGAAGGGAACCACGGCGTCAGGGGTGCGTAACTGGGTTCCAACTCCGCAGGGGCTGGGGCTTTATACATGAGCCGGGCCTGTACCAAGAAATATTTGTAGGTCGGAGAGACGTGGAATCTCATTTACCTATCGGGCACCCTGGGAGGGACCTTGAAAACGGGGACATTGTAAGCTACACACGGCACTGGGGGTTAAAGGGGTGGTACGCATTAAATGTCACCCGTGTCAGCGACCCCGTCCTGGAAACCAGTGAGGTCTCCCATGTCACAGCACCGCGAACCCCAGCAGCGTCATCTTTGGCGTCCGCACCAGGCCGTGCACCAGCATCGCCCCCTGTGTATTCCTCTGTACCTAGATCTTGCCCTTCATCGCAACCCGTGATCGCATCGGCATCGCCCCCTGCGTACACCTCAGTATCGCAATCTAAATCGCAATCTGTGACACCATCAGCAACGCCACTTGCGTCATACATGACAGAGGCACCCGATGGGACCTTAGTTAGAATGAGAACCGTGGCTACTCAAACGCTGATAGCAGGCCATGACTTATTTGTTATGCGATCAAAAGAACACCGCGTCGTTCCAGCCCCAGGTGTGGAAGACGTTATTGAAGTCTGCAAGAAAAATGAAAGCCAGTAGGACCCAGACAGGGGTTTACTGCACCTGAAAATTGTAAAAAGTTTAAAGAAGAAGATTTGCGGAATTTGCACTTTATTGGAAAAGTTGATAATATGTCTGATGATGTTTATTTACTCTGCATATTTAAAGTAGAATACCCGGCTGGGTAAAGAGTTTAGAGAGTTTAAAGTGAGTTGAAGCATAATGTAATTATTTGAAATGTGTTTAACCATGCCAATGGACTGCGTGGCTGTGGACTGTGCCAGCCCAAGAACTTGCTTTGTAAATAGTTGCACTTCGGTGCCTCATCTTGGTTTTACACAAAACCATTACTATCTACCTCTGAAGAAAAACCCGTATGGTGTGGCCTAGAGTGAGGTCTGCAATGAAGTCCTGCAGCCCACCCAGGACCCACGTGGGAGGTTTTTGGTGCGGGTCCTCCACAAGTATCTTGTATTATGAGAATGTTTTGATGCCTTGATACTTTTGTATTTTTCTACTGTACAAATTGTAACGTTCAAGAATCCTCACCTCCCATAAGGGATGAGTTAAATGTTGATGTTATATGCAAAACAAAAATGTTTTCTTTTTCTCTTTTACAGCCCGGGAGTGCTGTGTTTAACCAAGGGGGAGTGTGTGGCCCAGCTATGCCGGGCACACAAATAATCCAGGAGAATGCACAGGAAGGTAACCGCAACGCTTGATATTCATTCACGTCACTCACACTTTCAGACACACCCATTAGGGGTATAAAAGGGAGTGACACGTAGCTGAAGGGGGAGTCAGTCAACCTAGAAGGGAGAGTAGTGGATTCTGTTCCTGTCTTCGGACAGATCAGTTCAGTGTCAGTCCAGCCTGGACTTTGAGGATACTGAGGGCTGCTCAGCGAGCTCTAGAGAAAGCTGACTTCATCATTGAAAGCTACAAGTGCTTATGTTAAGAGCGGGAAGCAGGGCGAAGGGCACAGTGGAGAAGACAGAGAGAAGTGCTACAGGTATTGGATTACCTGCACTAATTCACCGGACACCGGGGTCCGAAGCGTTGCTAGTGTTTCAAGCATAGTAACAAGATACCCGGAGGCTTTCTGGACTACAGGTCGCAGAAGGTAGCCCTAAGCGTCGATACGTAACCGGAGTCAGGGAGAACGGGGACTTTGAGTCAAGCGCAGACAAAAGTAAGGACTTAGTTCTCTCAACATCTGTTAATCAGAGACATAGAAGGCTCCACCACAATGTCGGCCGGGCTTGTCAGCTATTGAGAAAAGCTGGAGATTGCAGAGTTAACTTCGCTTCACGCAAGTTTGGACTCAGATACATTTGAAGTTAAGGAGGCCTCTAACCTGCTCAGCGGTTTCCCGAATGTGCATTATCCACCCCGACCAGCTCCCCGGGACCTGCTTGAACCATCTACCAGTAAAGGTATGAAAAGAAGCTGCATTGTGTGTGACTGAATTATTACCTACACCCTGCATCACCACCATAGACTTCCAGGGACCAGTCTCACCTGTGGGAGACTTACCACCCAGCTGCCCATAACATCCCCTGTGAAGACCCTTACAGCAGCGCTGGTACAATTGACCAGAAACCACAGGTGGCGTCACAAACTATTCCAAATCCCCTGTAAATATCCCCCATTGCATGACCGCCAGGGCCACGGACCGAGTCCCGCTGCCAGTGACAACTCCCATGGAAATCAATGGGCTCGGCTCCGAGTACCCCATAGCCCTGGTATCCACAATTGTGGTGCGAGTCATATACAGGAGCTGGGGGCTGGCTGAGCTGATGTGTATACAGGGGCTGGCTGATGTATATGTGTAGCCCTGGTGTTAGGCACACGCAGTACCCTGGAGAGTGTGTGGCGAGACAGCAGTTTAATGCTAAATATTCATTCACTCGACATATACTAGACACACCCTTAGGGTAGTGGAGTTTACTCTTGAGGGAGTGGTCAAGGTATGTGTTGGAGTGATTTCAGTCTGGTTCCTGTCTTCGGACAGAGAGGACGTCTGGAGTCAGTGTCTAGACTTCAGAGAGAGAAGACGACTGGAGGGAGGAAGGAGTCCAGCCTGCTCTATCATCAGTTCAGATCGTGGAGGCTGGTACGGGTGGTCTCATTCACCTTAGCCTAGTCAGAGCTGTACCTCAGCAGCATACACTGGAAGGAAAGAAGAAGTTTAGTGCAGAAAGTCTTCAGCATCCTGTCTAAAGGACGGTATCAGGTTCAGAGACGTGCTCCTGCCTATTGATAACTGAGCATCTGTAGCTAACTTTGAAGTGAAGGAAAAGAAAGAAGTGACTACTCGACCCTTGGCTAGTTTGAGTGCTTATGTTACCAGCGTGGACAAGGCGAAAGGCACAGTGGTTTATTGGAATAGTGCTTACGGATTGAAGAAGTCCTGCACATTGCTACCGGTCACTGGGGACCGAAGGATCACTACTGTTTCAGGCATAGTGATAAGAAAACCAGGAATTTACCGGACCTTAGGTCGCGGCAAACAAGCCCCTTATAGTCAGTACGTAACTGGGGTCAGGGGGAGTGAAGACTTTGGAGTCTCTGCAGGACAAAATAAGAATTCAGCTCCTTCACAGGAAGGCCCCTACCACAAAGCTGACTGGGCAGGTACAGCTATAGACTAGCTGGAGACTTTGAGGGAACTACGCTTCAGGCTGGTTGTACTCGTTGTGTGGGAAGTAAAGGAGGCCCCTAACTTGTCCAGCTGCTGTCTCAAGATACACTCTCCTTGGATCAGCCTCCCTGGGACCTGCCTGAACATCTTACAAGTAAAGGTATGGAAAGACGCTGACCGTGTGAGACTGTGTTATTTACCTGCACTCGACTTCACAAATCCCATAGACTTTGAGGGACCAGTCCCACCTGTAGGGGACCCGACATCTAGCTGCATCACCATCCCCTCAGAGATCTACAGCAGCGCTGGTACTAATTACCAGAATACTACAGGTGGCGTCACGAACTGTATATAAACCTATCCCCTGTAAATATATCCCCAACATACGCCAGACCGCCCGGGCCACAGACCGAGCCACAGCTACCTGTGACAAACCCCATAGACTTCCATGGGCTCGGCTCTGAGTACCCCATTGCCCTGGTAATCCACAATTGTGGTGGCGGGTCGACACAACTTTGGCGTCACGAACAGGATGCGAAACTCGCAAAATTGCGAGCCCTGTGTGCCTAAGGAATTGTTTTTGTGAAAAAGGACTGTTTGCACTTTTGGCGCCAAAATCGCCATTTTTGTCGCCATATTCGCGCCCTCAGGCGCTGAAGAAGGTGGGCGTACCTTCGTGGGCGTCTACCCCCCCCCCTGTGGCGCGAAGAAAATGCCGGCCCTCTCAAAGTGCTATTACAACATGCGATCCTGCCCTACAGCAAAGGAGGTCCGCCTCCTCTTCACCTTCCCTGCGAGGAGGAGGAGACGCAAACCCCACCTCCACGGAAGAGACCGGATGTCTCGGCAGGAAGAAGAAAGAATCTTCTGGAACATCATGGAGGCAGGACGTGTGCAGCCGAGCTGGGAAGCGGAGGAAGGCAGGCCCCGTGCCCCAGCCAAGCTGCCACCAACACCGGAGTTATCCGTGATCCTGCACCTGCAACAGGCGTTGCTAGAGACAAGAGAAGAAAATGCACGCCTGAAGAAGATGGTCCAGGACCAACCTGGTTTTGAAGAAATCGAGAGACGCCAGCGTACCCTGGAACAGCGGAGGCTGTGGGACACGGTGATCTCTCCCCTCAACGAACCCCCACGATTCCAGATACCGAAGAGTCTGCTGCCCAAGGCAAAGGAGCAACCGGAGGCTGCCCCCGAAAGTACCGATCCCGATCCCACCGGTGAAGCGGTGGAAGCGAAGGAGGTTGAGGAGGTACAGCCAATCCCGGAACGCCCGCCCGGCCAAGAGGCCGCAGCAGATGATCGGTCCCCGGCAGGGACACCGGAGGGGTCCTGTCCGTCACTACCAGATGTGGACTGGGACGAAATGGCGCGCCTGGATGACGTCGCCTATACCGCCCAGTGGGAACAGGAATGGCAGAGTCGTGAGGAGAAGAAGAAACGCCAGCAGGAGGAAGAGCGGGAAACTCAGAGGAACCGTCAGCGACAATATGCCGAGCTGATCGCGGACAAAGAGAGCGTCCGAAGAGATAAAGGTACCCTGAGGGAACCGCGGCGGCAGGGGTGTGTGACTGAGTTCCAGCTCCGGAAGGGCTGGGGCTTTATCCGTGAACCGGGCCTCTACCCAGCGGTCTTTGTCAGCAGGCGTGACGTAGAATCCCACCTGCCGCAAGGCCATCCCGGGAGGGACTTAGCAAATGGAGATATCGTCACATATACGCGGCACTGGGGAATGAAGGGATGGTATGCCCTTAACGTCACCATCGTCCGTGACCCCGTCCCAGACGCAGGTACCGTCACCATTACCGCAGCGTCCCCGTCTCCAGCTCAAGCAGCATCCGGCCGTGCCCCAGCATCGCCCCCTGCAAATTCATCGCAACAAGCGACCCAGAGTTCATCGCAAAAGAAAGTTATATCTTCATCGCAACATGCGACCCAGTCTCAATCGCAATCCATGACGCGGTCCATATCGCTAACTGTGATTGAAACGCAATCGGTGTCACGTGAAGAAAATGTACCCGTTGCGCCCCTAGAGGTTCGCACCAGAAGTGTGGCGACCCAGACCCTAATCGCAGCACATGATTTGCTAGTCCTGGGATCTAGGGCCCATTGCATTGTTCCAGCCCCCGGGGTGGAAAGTGTATTTGCAGAGAATGAATAGATAGTAAAGAAAAAGTGGTGAGATCCCTATCGGGTCTACCAAAAGTAAACAAGTTTGAAATGTTTTATAAAGTTTTGCACAAATTATGTAGTGAATATATATATTTCTAACTGTAGCATGCCCGGCTGGGTAAATGATAAATAGTAACCAGAAAAGTTTTTGCACTTTCGTATTATGTGATTTGATATAATATGTCTTTGGTTTTACATTGGACTTGGAGGTTGAGGACTATGCCAACCCAGGACTTACTTGTAAATAGTTGCGCTTCGGTGCTTTCTCTTGGTTTTACATAAACCAGTCACAACTACCTCTGAAAACAAAACCCGTGTGGTGTGGCACTGAGTGAGGTCTGCAATTGGATGTCCTGCAGCCCACCCAGGACCCACGTTGAAGGTTTGGTGCGGGTCCTTCACAAGTATACCGTATATTTATTAAATGCTATTTGATACTTTTGTATTTCTATATGTAAAATGTTATTGTTCGCAACGTTCAAGATGTTCTCACCTCCCGGATGGGAAGAAGTTATTGTTTAATGTTTATTGCATAAACAAAATGTCTCTTTGTATTTTACAGCCTGGAAGTGCTGTCTTTTACCATGGGGGAATGTGTAGCCCTGGTGTTAGGCACACGCAGTACCCTGGAGAGTGTGTGGCGAGACAGCAGTTTAATGCTAAATATTCATTCACTCGACATATACTAGACACACCCTTAGGGTAGTGGAGTTTACTCTTGAGGGAGTGGTCAAGGTATGTGTTGGAGTGATTTCAGTCTGGTTCCTGTCTTTGGACAGAGAGGACGTCTGGAGTCAGTGTCTAGACTTCAGAGAGAGAAGACGACTGGAGGGAGGAAGGAGTCCAGCCTGCTCTATCATCAGTTCAGATCGTGGAGGCTGGTACGGGTGGTCTCATTCACCTTAGCCTAGTCAGAGCTGTACCTCAGCAGCATACACTGGAAGGAAAGAAGAAGTTTAGTGCAGAAAGTCTTCAGCATCCTGTCTAAAGGACGGTATCAGGTTCAGAGACGTGCTCCTGCCTATTGATAACTGAGCATCTGTAGCTAACTTTGAAGTGAAGGAAAAGAAAGAAGTGACTACTCGACCCTTGGCTAGTTTGAGTGCTTATGTTACCAGCGTGGACAAGGCGAAAGGCACAGTGGTTTATTGGAATAGTGCTTACGGATTGAAGAAGTCCTGCACATTGCTACCGGTCACTGGGGACCGAAGGATCACTACTGTTTCAGGCATAGTGATAAGAAAACCAGGAATTTACCGGACCTTAGGTCGCGGCAAACAAGCCCCTTATAGTCAGTACGTAACTGGGGTCAGGGGGAGTGAAGACTTTGGAGTCTCTGCAGGACAAAATAAGAATTCAGCTCCTTCACAGGAAGGCCCCTACCACAAAGCTGACTGGGCAGGTACAGCTATAGACTAGCTGGAGACTTTGAGGGAACTACGCTTCAGGCTGGTTGTACTCGTTGTGTGGGAAGTAAAGGAGGCCCCTAACTTGTCCAGCTGCTGTCTCAAGATACACTCTCCTTGGATCAGCCTCCCTGGGACCTGCCTGAACATCTTACAAGTAAAGGTATGGAAAGACGCTGACCGTGTGAGACTGTGTTATTTACCTGCACTCGACTTCACAAATCCCATAGACTTTGAGGGACCAGTCCCACCTGTAGGGGACCCGACATCTAGCTGCATCACCATCCCCTCAGAGATCTACAGCAGCGCTGGTACTAATTACCAGAATACTACAGGTGGCGTCACGAACTGTATATAAACCTATCCCCTGTAAATATATCCCCAACATACGCCAGACCGCCCGGGCCACAGACCGAGCCACAGCTACCTGTGACAAACCCCATAGACTTCCATGGGCTCGGCTCTGAGTACCCCATTGCCCTGGTAATCCACAATTGTGGTGGCGGGTCGACACATATACAGGGGCTGCCTGTGGCTGATGTATACAGGGGCTGGCTGTGGCTGATGTATACAGGAGCTGGGGGCTGGCTGGGCTGATGTGTATACAGGGGCTGGCTGATGTATACAGGGGCTGGGGGCTGGCTGATGTATACAGGGGCTGGCTGTGGCTGATGTATACAGGGGCTGGCTGTGGCTGATGTATACAGGGGCTGGGGGCAGGCTGATGTATGCTGGGGCGGGCTGGGCTAATGTATATATAGGGGCTGGGGCTGGCTGGGCTGATGTATATATAGGTGGTGCTGGGCTCAGTGGGCTGGTGACGATATATACAGGTGGTGCTGGGCTCAGTGGGTTGGTGACGATATATACAGGTGGTGCTGGGCTCAGTGGGCTGGTGATGATATATACTGGTGCTGGGCTCAATGGGCTGGTGATGATATATACTGGTACTGGGCTCAATGGGCTGGCGATGATATATACAGGTGGTGCTGGGCTC